>FIZU01053502.1:0-18083 GCA_900064475.1 Pseudococcus longispinus
TTTGACTTTCAAACATTTTGTCAGACTTTTTTGGATTTAAAAAAGATAAGACATATCCATGTACCAGTATGTCCGCTTGAAGAGTGGATCTATCTTCTTTCTAAGTTCAATTATCTCTAATTTTAAACGAAATTTGAACCACTTTGCATTATTTTTCAACGATTTATTCTGAAAATTCTAAAAAAAAATCAACTTTTTGACAATTTTTATGAATTTTTGATCATTTTTACGAGATTTTCGACAATTTTAATGAATTTTGACCACTTTTATCGAAATTTGAATTTGTTGTCATTATTTTTTCAAAGTAGACGATGAATTCAGTACGAACGAAAATTTATGCAGAAAAAGTCATTCAAGAGCTGAAATTTCATAATTTTTTCCAATTTCAGTGTTGTTAACTGGCAATTTTTCTTCCAAATTTTAGTTGAAGTTATGAAAATTCATACGATGCAGTTTGACCACCACCCTTGTTTGCGTGACTGCCCCTCGTTGTCTAGTTGAATCTAGTGATACAAATTTTATGCAATTTTATGGAACATCTCGAAGTTTTAATAGGCATATTCGGGATCAGCGATAAATTTTAATGCTTTTTTATACCGGACTCGATATTTTTCACTTGATTTTTTTTTAATTTTCACAAAATTTGCCATTTTTAACTTTTCAGTCCCAGAAATTTCGATTAAAAGTTTATTTTTAAAATTTTTTAGGGTCATATTCGGATTGAGAGATGAATTTCAAAGTTTTTTGATCTCATTTGAAATTTTTTGTAAAAGTCATATTTGGAGGCACTTGCGCCACAAAAAGCTCCCGAAAAGAAAAGTTCTGTGGATTGAATTTTTGTGAATTTTGACTATACTTATTATAGCATTATTATCCATGTGCTGCTGTTTTCTAGACGAATTTGGTCATCAAATTCAATGGGGTCAAAATCAACAAAAAATAGATCTTTTGAAATGAAAGAAGATGAAATTGAAGGAATAGAGAAACAGTAAGCTTAGCACAAGAGTCTTTCTTTTAATACTTTCAAATTCGCATTTTCATTCCTGAAGTCAGTCCCCTCCTTCATGAAGAAGTTGTATGTTTCACAAAATTTTATGCAGATTTTCCTGATCCCAGTGGTCCTTAAAATTGAATACAGAACTGAATCTTTTATTTGAAAAATTTTAACGAAAATTCGGCAGCTGTGTTGGCGGCCAGCTTCACCACTTCGTAGGTTTTTTTCTATCTCGTTAATAAGCCCGAAACGAAGGTAAAGGGGGCTGCGGAGTGCAACTATATCAAGAGACGAGTTTTGATTTTATATTTAGAGCTACCCAGGCCCACACCGGAGCACACGGTCATGGCTCGTCAGCGCAGTTTATTTGTACTTTATGACAACATAATGTACACATAGCATATTGTACATTACATTGAAATTACTCTGCCGCGATGGAAAAAAAGATGCGATGAAGGCTATAAATACTCGAGCGTGAACGATGAACGACCATTACGGGATGGCCTGGGCAGGGTCAATTGTCGACTTTTGTGATCTACCATTTTTCGCGTCCGCTTAGGTATTCGAGAAAAGAGAAATTTCTCGGTAAATTTCATTTCGTCAAATTATATGGTCTTTTGTGCGGCTCGGCATCGTCGGAAATGAACGTTTAATTACTTTCAACGGTCGGAAAAAAAGGACATGTAAGGGAAAAAAGAGAACGACGAGAAAATGGGGAAAAAAGCTACGGGTGGTTTGAAATTTGATCCAGGTACGATGATGGAGTAAATTGGATGGGATAGAGAGGCCGAGGGAAGTAATATCTGTGGTATATCTTCGAACGAAGAAAATTAATTAAAATGGTTGGACAATGTAGGTGTAGTGTTGGGTACGTGCTCGATGAAAAAGATCGGTCGCGTGGTGTCGTCGATTGACTCGAGATAAAAATGTCTCCCAAAAAAAAGGCTCCTTGGATTTTTTCATCTCACCTGCTCTGCGCCTGTATACGTTTTATTAGACTTTGAAAAAAGTTTTCGAAGGAATTAAGTCTTCGAATGTACGAAGACAAGACGACGGTTTTGGGTAATAGCAGCTTAATGGACATCGAGCTTAATCTAGGATACGTAAGCATGGCGGTTTAGTTATAGGTGTTCGTATTCCTGCCACCCTATCCCTGGCCCACTGTTGCGTCTCGACTCTTGACGCACCCTTTTATTGTTATCTCGGTTTATAGTTAGCCGGCGTTATACGATAACGATGTGCCACACCGCCGCAGCTACAGCCACCGAGATTTTCCAAAGGTAAACCCAATAAACTATACCTCTATAAAGTCGAACGTAAGCCTGAACTTGGCATCGGATCTTGTTCGATGTTAATTCTCACCGGGGTTTAGGGTTCCTATACCTTACCTGCCTATATTACAATCCTGTATACCTTTTGAAATGGACGATAAATAACGTGCCGGGGAAATTTGTGTGGTTGATTTGAGTATATAGGTACTACAGCCAGAGGTAGTGGATTAGCATACTATGTATTGAGTCGGTTTTCGCGAATCATTGTGCAATGTTTCGTCGAATTAATGGTGTAATTTTATGTTGATTATGTTTCAGGATTCAGGATGTGCCGAAATGGAGCTGGGAGCTGAGTCGAGGAAGGAGATTTTGCCAAGGTGGATATTTATCAACTCTACGTAAAGGTAAGTTATTTTGAAATGTATTCTTGGTTTGGTGATAATGGTGGTGGTGAAAGGTAATTAAAGAGAAAAAATGATGGAGTGAATTTAGAATGAAAATTGAAATTTATACCTATGGCACGCATGAATATACTTAAATATGCAAAATCAAGACGAAAATTGGAAGTTGAAAACTAGATTTGGTAAAAAAAGAGTTCGAAGTCTAATTTTAGTATACTTCTCGATAGAATTCATGTTTTGGATGATTTTGATGATGATGAGATGACAGGGGAAGAAGATGTTGAGATTTTGAACGAAAATTTCTCAATGACATTGATCGATGATCACTTAAATTGTAGTATCAAGGTGTGTAAGAGGTGCTAAAAGTGTTGAAAAAGTCCTCCATATGACAAAGTGATGTGGAAAATCGAAAAATTAAAAAAAAAAAAATTTCAAGTCATCACTTGAAATGCAAAAAAAAAGAGAAAATTGAGTTGCATCGGTATTTTGTTTTACTTCTTATTTCATTGAAAAAAAAATTTTTGATCTCGAATCATTTTGTTTGTCGATTTTTTCCAAGAAGTTGATCTTTTGTGCAAAAATTTGAGATCATTCTCATTTTAGGGAGGGGAAGGGGGTAAACTTGAGAAACACTCTGCCAATTGTCTTACAAAATTCTGAAATGATCATGCATTTTAATTTTGAAATTTTCCCTGAATATGTTACTCGACGAGATTTTCTAAAAATTGAAAGGAGCTTAAAAAATTTTCAGTGCAAAAAATCAAATTGTTTCAGAGACAAAATTTATCTGAAAATCGTATTGAGAATTTCAAAAGATGTTCAGTGAGGAGGAAAATCTAATAAAAAAGTTTTAATATGAGTCTTGACTGTTTTAAAATCCAAGTATTCACTTAATTTGCATAAGATAATACCTCAGCTGAAAAAAATGGGAGGAAAATAATACTCTAAACAATAAATTTGAATTTGGCTGCATTTCCTGGTTTTATGAGTTTTCAAGGGGGGGGGGGGGCAAACAACTTGGTCTATTTTCCCATTGATTATACCATCAGTTTTTAAAATCATGAAGTGCGAGTACATTTCACTCGTATTCCTGAACGAATTGAAGATAGTTTCACGGGGGAGAGGGGGGGGGAGTTGAAAATTCAAAAGATTCGACTCTTGATAGGATTTTTTCGGATTTTTTCCTCATTCAAAACCAGAGATGGGCCAAATTATTTACAAAAAAATCAGGTTATAAATTTCAAGTTTTTTTTTGTAATTTAAGATCTTCTTGGAAATTTTTTTTTTATGGTATAAAAAAAATCATAATGTTGAAGGGTGTCTACAGGATCAAGGAAGTTATAGAAAAGTCATAAATTTTAAAAAGGGGTTATGAAAGTCATGAAAAAATCATGGATTATGCAAAAAAAATTACGAGAGAAAAAATCATGGATTTTTTGTTTTTTTTTAGGTAAAATTCAGATCAGATTATTTCAATTTTTTTCGTGTTTTTCTTTCAAGTTATAACAATTTTTTAGAAAAAAAAACATTCAAAATGTACAAAAGGCCATGAAAAAAAGGCATGGAAAGTCATGAATTTCTAAAAAAAATCAGATATAGATGTCCTGTTTTGAATCATTCTTTATAAAACGATTTTTATGATTTTCAAAAATTTTGAAAATGATTTTATGATTTTAATTTAAAATAGATTATTTATTAAAATAACCCTTTTTTTTAATCTGAGAGATTTTTACTCCCCCTCCCCCTCCCCCTTCCCCTCCAATTGGTCTTGATGTAACTTTCCTTAAGATTTTGTAATTTGAAACTGGATCCGATTCCTTCTCATATCTTGTAATTTTCATACAATTCACGAAAGAAAATGGTTGGAGGTTTAGTAATTTTGTGGATTCTAAAATTGGTCGCTTTCTAATGACTCTAATGGAAAATTTTCTCAAACGATTTTTCGAATTAAAATAATTGAAAACTGTAAGCGAAGGTAGATGTAAATCCAACAAAATTACATTTGTTTCATAAATAATTTTTTCAGATTTCTGCTTCTCTTTTTTACATTTTTTTTTTTGGAGATTTCTGTTAGGAAAGGGGGCTCATTATTTTTGAATTGAAAATTTTTCACAATATCGTCATTAAAATCAATAATTTTGGCAACTTTTATGTTTCTTCTATGGTCTAAAATTTCGACTTTCTCAATTTTTGAGATTTTTTCTACTGCAGATATATTTCTGGGTACTTTTTCCTCAATTTAAAAGTTTTATATTGCAGTCCCACGAATGTTTTGAGTGATTATTAGTTTCTAAATGACTGATTTCTGGGGGGGGGGGATTCAGTTTCATCATAGATCATTCTTCTCCTAATCCACTTACTCTTAGCACCTAAAAATTTTCAAATACTAGTATTTTGCACTTACCAATCCCCTCAAAAAATGTTAATTTCGTACCAACTGCGATCCTTTCAATGAACTCTCGAAATTTTCAAGCTCATTCATCCTCCATCGTATTTCACCTCTTCCCCCTTCGCTCCACTATTCGTATGTCTATCAACATCAAATACCCACACATCTCGTTCGTTAACATGAGAACATATCTAAACAGTGAACTGAAAAAAAATGAAAAAAATAGAAAAAAACACCGTAAATAAACCGGTTCACGTTCGCGTTCCATCGTTCAAATGGTCTTAACATTGTTAACGTGCTTTTAAAGCGCGCGTATTTACCCATTATTACGCTCCGACGACGTGATAGTTGTTACAATTCCGGTAACACCGACGAAAACAACGTCGACAACAACAATGCCACTTTTTCGTATCATTATTCAAGTACTACGAACCATTTTAAAACTATACCGCAGCGATCTGTGTGTACGAGTAGCTACCTCTTTGCTGGTATATAAATAACAAACAAAAGACCGAACAGACCTAAACGGTTACAGTGTCGTTGATTTTCAAACATTGCCGAGCCTCGATGCATCATCATGGATCTCGTAATGAGGAGGATCGAGGATGTGGATGGGTAATAATATCGTGTTTACACAGCATCGAGTCGATATATACAGATCATTTTAACTTTAATGAATAATCTAACTTCTTTTTTGGGGGACTTCCATAGAATTTGGCCCTCCTGAACTCGAATCAGTCATTACTTTACTGATTGAAATTAGAAAAGTGGCACAGTTGTGAAATTTGTGTCGCAGAAAATTATCAATTTTTGTAAAAACAGAGGTAAAATCACAATTTTTCATTTTTTGAGCACAGTAGGGGCGACCAATTGGGTCAATAACGCGTCTTCATTATAAATCGAACCTCCCGAACCCGAATTCGAATTTGGTTTCCGGATGGGAAGTAGGGAATTCTCGCAATTGTCCAATCTTCTCAGCGTAAAATGCCAAATAATGACCGATTTGTGCCTAAATTGACAGAATTTTTTATTTTTCAGAGGATATCTCTTGTTCACTTCGAGGTAGAAAAAAAATTATCGAATAAAAAATAACGGATTTTCAACTTTCTACAAGTTTTGTTTGAAACTTTTTTTCGTATCGTCAATTTAGCAAATTTTTTCATTCAGGTGTCCCAAAAAATTACGGTGCAGTAAAAAATCACGATACGACAAAAAACTTGAAACAAAAGTTGTAGAGTATTAAAAATTCGTCATTTTTTGTTCTACAATTTTTTCCCTATTTTGCAGTGGTGAGAAGCCATTCTTCTTAGAAGATAGAATTGACCGTTTTCTGCGATACAGATTTCACGTTTGTGACACTTCTGTAATTTCAATCGGTAAAGTAATGACAGATTCGAGTTCAGGAGGGTCGGAAATGATATCAAACATACTCCTACCCCTTTTATATGCAGAAATAGGGATGTTTCCACCCCTAAAAAAACCCTCCTGCGCACCCTCCCAATGACAATTTTTGATGACCCCTTCCTCAAAATTTTGTTTTGGTTCATGCCAAAAGAAAACCCACCTTTTTTTTCGTGTTAAACACTTAAACCCACTAATATACTTTTTAACGTAGAAAAAACACGTAGAGAGAGAAGTGAGAAGATGAAGGAAGGGTCTAAAGTATTATTTTTGAGCAGCGCTAATAGTTACAGAAGGGCACACGTACGATGAAGTAATTAAAGGTTTGGGAGCGTTAGTACCTCACCCATACTTCATAATTGAGCATTCGCCCCAAGGGTTGGTATTCTCTTCGGACACGTCTCGTTGCTGTAGTTCGTTTATAAGAAACTTACGGTATCCGAAAACTTTCGCCATTACGATGGTTAAAAGAGCCCAGCATACGTTTTACTGGCTTTCCAGGGATGGTTTATCCAAAAAGCGAAAACTTTAGCCAGCCGGTAGCTTGTAATTACACATATAGAATCGGTGTTCTCTTCTACCTATGCTTTATCTGTTGTCAGTATGTTCAATTTACACCTGCGTCGGTTTATTGTCATTCGAGGGTAATTCGCGTTGCCTTTTAGTGCAAGCGTGACCAACCTCGGGCTAATAAAAGATCAAATTGTCTAATTACATAGGTTGCCGCCGATATTGCTGACATTTGTCGTGGCAGCCATCCATAGGCCTACCTCAGCCTCGTCTCGCTCTCCGTGGTAATTGGTATACTGTGGCAGGTTTTCCATACTGTTTTTTACGCTCCATTGAGTACGAGTGAGCTATACCAGTACCCGCAGCATGGCTCGTATCTATACATTAACCACCAATCTGCCTAGTGATTGTCTCTGTTACTAGGCTGTGTACGTCTATACGTATCTCCCTTCGCTAGATAGGTATAGGTACCTGACGTACCATACGGGACGCATTAATGACGCTTCAAATTTCCCTTCCGGTGTTGTTTATCGCTGGTGTGTACATAAACGCATATGTGTGTAGTGCCTCTAGTGCACGTACAGTACTGTACCCAAGCCCAAGCCCATCTCATCATCGTATAGTTAGGTGTACTGCATAAGCATACTGCCAAGTACCTATGGTAACCGTTTTATAGTATCATTTATACGCGATATGTCCCCTGCTCCTGGCTAACCTGTCTGTTCATTTCATTTGTTCCTTGTGTGTGTGTTTTTTTTTTGTAGTTTTCATTTCCAGTTTAAATGTCATTGTGAACATAGGTATACGGCTATGTATTTGTGTGTGTAGGTGTATTACGAGGTAAAAAAAAAAATGAAGAGATATACTGAAAAAAAAAATGCATTCGAATTATAATTTACTCTACTCTCGTTGCATGTTTAACAGCGTGTGGGATACGGACTTCCTTTGATATAGGATCTCGTTACTGCAGTGACAGTGAAAATACCAGAAGGGTTGTATTCGTAGGGATTATGGTACCTGAACTATCCATTATGTTGTGCTATCTGGTGCATCGATATGTGCAGTTATGGATCTGGTTTGTGTTTCATGGGGTATAATAAGCAGGTACTGGTGCATTATTGGATATGGTTTATTATGCATTTTCCTGGTACGAGGGTTATCAAACTGAAGAGATTTGATCTCTATTATTTTTGGATTTTTTTTAGTATTGTGAGAAGTTTCAAAATCGGTGTGGTTTGAGCTTCCCAAAGTTTTGGAATTCGATCAACACATCATGTATTGTTGCTTAAGATCGTCAAAATATACGAGTTGTCTTATTGAAACGAAAATACGAATGGAATTCTGAATTCTTGTTCGGAAATTTGATGTAGGTAGTTGGTTTTTAAAACATCAACTTACAGAAGTCTACATCCGAGAAGAAATAAGATGTGGAGGGGTATAAAAGTTGGACAACCCACTTAAAATTTATCAAAAAATCGTCAAATTGGTAGATTTCGTGATTTCAGTGAATTTATTTAGAAATATTTGAAAAATCAACTAAAAGTTGTCAAAAAATTTCAAAAGTGGACCAAAGTTTGATAAATTTATCAAATCTTTTGAACTGTCTCCGAAAAATTTCCCGCATTGAAAAAAATTGACCAACTTGTATTGCACTTGTAACTTTTCATTTTACTTATCTGCTATAAAAAAGTAGATAATTTTCATCATTGGCTCTCTCATTTTCTTTGTTTTTGAAAATTGTGGGCTTTTTCCCAGTCCGAAAAATCAGCTGCTCATCTTATAAACTTTTTCTCAAGTTCAGAAAGTCGAATCTTTGAAATTTTCCCTAGTTCAAAAAGTCAGGTTAATCGAGTCTAACGTAGTATCTGACTTTTGAAAACTTCAACAAATTTTTTTTTAACTTGGGTAGAAGGCAGTCCGAGAAGAATGTCTAAAAGTCAATGTTATTTCTGAATTTTTTATGCAGAAAGTCGTTTGAAATCTGAAAATTTGTCCAATTCCAAAAAGAAGATTGTCTGAAAAAAATGTCTAGAAGTCGGTGTGATCTCTGAAATTTTTTTCAAATTCAAAAAATCTAATTTCTAACAAAATATCTAAGACAGTATGATTCCTGAAAGGTTGCCTGACAAAACCAAGTCCAAAAAGTCTAATCTACTCTGACATAAAATCCGAATGTCAAGATGATTTCTGAAAGACTGTTTGACAAAATGTCTAAAAGTCCGTGCGATTTCTTAATTTTTGCAAAGTCTAGAAAGTCGTTCGAAATCTGAAAATTTTTCCAAGTCCAAAAAAGTCTGACAAAATTTCTAAAAGTCATCGTCGAGGATTTTTTTGTCTTTTTCACGGATTAGGTCGTCGTAAAAGCATATCCAATGCTAGAAATGCACAACGTTTGAGCCAAATGAGCAACTTTTTCAGGATTTTTTGATTTTCAGCACCACTTTGACAATTGGGCAACTTGCACATCATCAAAAAATGAAAAAAATGTAAAAAACAAAAAAGTCTAATAAAATATTGCTAAATTGGATTTTTTTTAAATTCATAGATAAGTTTATAAAACTCTAACAAGACATTATAAAAGTTTGAAAAAATGGAAAAACATGACGAAAAAAATGGGCAAAAAATTAGACAAAATCAAAATGACCCTCAGCCATAAGATCCATGTTCAAAAACCAATTTTCAGCACGAAGTTGGATTCTTTCAAATTTCTGAACGATAATTCTGACATAATCTTTTCATTTAAAAGGTATTTTATTTGGCAAATTCGTGCCATTTCAAAGATTTTCTGCCATTTCACGAATCATCCAATACGTTCCTCAATGCTCGAATAAAATTCTACAAATTCCTCGATCCAGAACCTCCTTCCCCTTCCACGAATCATTCTGACAATACAAAAATTCACAAAATCCGTATCGCACACGTAAACCAAGGTCATCTCAATCTAGATACTCGGACGACCGACGTCCAAAATCAACAACTGTAACTAATACCACCACCTCTTTCGTCGTTCTTCTTCGATGATTTCTCTTAGGTCAACTAAACGAAATACGACGAGTCAGACTACAAAATCGAATAAAGAACGAACGAAACAAAACAGTAAAAAAAAAAAATCCAGCCAAAACTTCCATCTACGAGTCAATTTACTAAAACATGCTGACCCTCGCATCAAAAGAAAGAATTGATCACCTCGCGATCATCTTTCTCGCAAATATTCCAATACGACAAAAAAAAACCACCAAACTACGACGAATATTAAACGATTTCTCGCAAATACGCTTATCATCTATAATAATTTTTGACACCTTTAATACTTTGGCGACGAGCGACAGCATCATGCAATCTATGGGGGCCAGGCCATTTACCACGCATCGTAAATTACGCCCGCGATAGACCTACAATACGTAGACATAAAAAGAGTAAAAAAATAGACGCAACCGACGACGACCAAGTTCAAGTCGCACGTCGATCCGTTGGCTAAAATTTTTAAATAGCTTGAACGATGCGATGATTTTACGCCTTCGACAGCGCGAGGACGAGGAAAGAGGAACATTTTCCTGTACCTTTTTTTTCATCATTCTTCCTGCTATTTTCACGAATTAGGAAAAACGTGTCGTCTTCGTGACTCGGATGCGAAACATGTTTGCTCGAATGGTTACGCTCGAATAGGGAGATCGGATTGGGTACGATAATTGGAATTGGTAAGCGCGGCAGCTATTTTACACGGGTTTATGTGCAGTGTGCATACAATGAAAGAATGAAGTAGAAAAAAACCCATCCAGAGAGGTACAGGCGAACCGGAGGATCGAGTTGAAAGGTAAATAACGCGTACGTACGTTTTTTTTCACCATGCCATTGAATCGAAGGCGGTTATAATGGTACTTTGTACATAAAATAATAAACGAGCGATATGTTTTACCGAAGATTTTTCTAGCTGAATGACGACAACGGCGCGGAGCGTGCAACGACCAACGACGAATCTATTGATAACTTCGGTTTCGTTTCTTTTCTTCACCGTGGCAATTTCCTTCCGGCTGTTTTGTAATTGTTGTCAATTGTCGTCTCGTACGGTTCGAAGAAGTGGTCTTTTTTACATCTTTTTGTTACTCGATGAATATTATAACGAGTCTTTCGATACGATGATCCATCCTCGTAGTGTGCCTAGATCAAGCACCTTTGCCAAATGCGACCAGACCTCGAGGTACCTAGGCCGATCATTATATACACGCGTAGAAATAGGAGCAATGACGAGTTTTCCAACTGGTTATGGAAATGACAGAATGCGTAAATATTTCGTTCGACGAGTAGCTAGAACAATGGAATGACTACTGGAACGGTTTCGCCGATGCTAAGAAGAATTAGACCATAACTGAGGAGGTATCCGCGGCGACGGCCTAGCTCGTAATTAATATCGAAGAATCGTCTAATATTATACACACAACGACCTACCAGTTGCATTTAAAATACGCCAGCTCTGGCTTAAAGAGAGAAAAATAAGCCTTCGTCCATCCAAGTGTATACTCATTACTCATATAGCAACGTATCCACATATAAAAGTGAAATTTCATAAATACGAGCTGTACCTGTCTTCGAAATAATACAAAAAAAAAAACGATCGTATTTATACAAGTTTGCGAATGATACGTTCACATTCGTATGTCTTTTGTATCGACGACCTGGCTATCTAAGCGAAAGTACCTTATCCAAAAACTTGAGAAACTCTTCAGGCAGGGTCATCGCTCCGAGCAGCGTTGGATTTTGTACAATTTTCTGCATCATGACTCTATGACCGAAAACATATCGCCAGCGATGGTGTCCATTTTTTATACGATAACGTGATTACACCTAACTGATTAGTGATTACGTACGCAGATTAGCCTGATTTCGCAGCCTCGAAATCTTGCCCAAGTTAAATGGTGCTGAGCTGTATTTAGCTGGATTGATGGTCGTTTATAGCTCATTGATGGATGAACCGATCGAACAATAGAATATTGCGGGTAGAAAATACGAAGATATCTTGTTATTTCTGGAGTTTGGGTAATTGCGAATTTAAACAGATGACCCTTGGAAATTGTATTTGTGACCTGGCCTGACTAGTTGGCATAACCGAATCGACATTTATGAACATGGAGAAACAATTTATTCTGAATTTTCTAACAGAATATCTAACTGCATTTTAAGGTATTTTATGTGGGTCAACAATTTCTCAATTATTTTCATAGAAAGAGCAAAACGATTTCCAGAACTCCCAACAAAAGGACTTGTTGAGATTTCAAAACAATTTTTGAAATTGGAAAATTTCAGAAAAATCTCTTCCACTTTTAGGCAATTCATTAGGCAGAGGTTCGTCTGCCTTTTAGACATGGGCAGGAGCAGCTTTTCTTCCTTGGGCATTTGGAAATTTGGTAAATTGGTGATTTTTGGACATCAATTGGCAAATTACAATTTTACCATCTACAAAATTTACAAAATTTGAAAATTCCGACTAAATATTCACGTTTTTAACTAAACAAGTAGCTAAGTCGTTGTTGAAAAATAATGGGTCTAAAAAGAAAAACAAAGTCGAAATTTCAGCTGTGAAGACCTTTTTTCAAAAAAATGTTCGCCTACATTAGCTTCGTTTGAAAAAATAATGGATACTTATTTTAAAAGTTTACAAAAAATCACATTTTTACCGGGCAAACCCACCACGGATCCATTGAATTAATCACATTTTTAGGAGTGAGGTCAAGTTTTTTTGACTTTTTATTGAGAAAAATTCAGATTTGGTTATAATTTTATTAATTTGAATTTTTCAAAAAAGTGGTTGTAAATTTACAAAAATTTTCTAGAAAAGAGAAACGTTCAATGTTGAAATGCTCAACCAAACATCAAATAAAATTATTAGAACTGTGACGTATGTTTGTAAAATGTAAATGCAACATCGCAATGATGCTTATGGAAAAGTTATGAAAGATGCGTAAAACGGTGTGAAAACTATCAAAATTTCATTAAAAGTCACTGAAAATGTTGCAAAAGTTGTGAAAATTGCCCAAAAAGTTGTAAAAAAGTTTAAAATTTTCGTTAAAATCATTGAAAATACTGCAAAAGTTGTGAAAAAGTGGTGAAATTTGTCTAAAATTATGTTAAAAGTTGTTCAAAATTTCGTAATTATCATTGAAAATGTCGAAAAATTAGTGAAAATTATGAAATTTTGAACAACTTTTACAGCATTTCAGACAATTTTCACGTTTCAAAAATTTATGCGGTATTTTCAACGATTTTAACGAAAATTTTAACAACATTTGCAACATTGTTAGTTAATTTTTGTGATTTTTATCTTTAAATAAAAAATATGTTCTTTGAAATTTTTTTCTCAGATTTTTTTAGATAACATTTTTTTGTTGAAATTTGCTTTCGCAGCCTCTTCAATTTTAATGTTTGGAAAATATGTTCAAAAAGGAATTTCTTCAGTTGTCGAAGTACTTTCCATTCCCATGATTGAAAATATTTCTTGTTTGATCAATTTTTTTTGAAAGGGCATTCTCTCCACTCACCAAACATCCTGTATAATCTGATCAGCTTGGAGCGAATTCAATTGCGAGACAATATTCGATACGAAAATATCTAATCTTTTTTATCTCAATTCTCTCAAGACTCGAAATCGCTTAAAAAATCTGATTTTTCATCTTTCATCGCCTCAAATATCCCAACAGTTTCGTAACACGTCGCAACGATCTCAAAATAGCACCAACATCCTCGATATTACACATCCATCCATAATCCATATCCATATCCTCTATTCCCCTCATTTAGCCTACCTCAACTTCATTGTGTTTTTGTCCTGCTCGATGAAAATTTTCGAAACCTCTGCTCATAGAGATCGACATGTCTAGGTACATGGCGAGACTTTCAACACACTTTATCCAGCTTGCAACCCCGTCACGCTCGCCATCCGACCCGAATTAGTAATTTCCTGGAATTGTCATATCCTGGATACGGACCGATTGCCGCATATACCTCTGCGTCCATCCGTTTGCTTTGCTCAAGTCATTACAGTCGAGTGGAAAAATAGAAAGAACTAGGAGGAGACGAGTTGGCGCGCGCCATTACATCACGAAAACAATATCAGCCACGTGGTCCGATTTACTCAGCCAAAAATTCTCGGGCAGACAGTCATGGAGCTCGAGATGCACTAAGACAACCTATAGGTACCAGTTATTATGCTTATTGCATTTCCTATTCTTCAAACAGAATAGTTATCCTAGTCTCATATACGTATTGAAATGAAAACTGGAATTCACGCGTCAAACCATCGCCAACGTACTAGAAGGCAGGTGCGATTTACCAACCAAAAACAATAAACAATCATGGTGGTAATTACCTGGGTGATGGCGGTGCGAAGAAGTCGTTAAACCGGTGATCGTTGCAGTGAATCGAAGGCTCGTGCTACAAATAAAATGTACTCATTTCGCGAGAATACTTCACTATCGAGTTTTTCAAATTCCTCGACATCGTTTCCGCGACCAGGGCCATCTCTCAGGGTATATTTTTATTTTCTATCAAACTCTTGTGAGAAATTACAAATATATGATAACTTTTCCCCGTCGATCGAATCCTACGTATAAAATCATTCGTCTGCAGCGTCGAACAATAGAAAAGCTCGTATTAATTATTATAATTTTCATCGTTGGTCGTTCGTATCTACCGCGGATTATATCTCGCTGTGCAAATCGATTTCATTTCTTCGACTTCCATCGTCATCATCTCCCTCATCGTCTTCCTTTTATACTCTGTGTAGTTTACGGCTTTGTTTTAATTATATCGGTTTATTAATACAACCAGCAGAATAATAAACTCGGTTCGGATGAGTTATCTTATTCAGTAGGGCAGTCTGAAATTTCAATAGGATTGCTCGATTAAAAAAGCCTCTTCTGCTTTGCAAAAGGTACCAACCTACCAGTATTTCATTCTAATGACCGAATGCTCTAGTTTTGTCGATATTTCTCCCATAATACAAAATATGCTAATCTTCTTTCAACTGCCTATGTCTTTGAGGATTTTGAGACTTTGAAGAGCAAAAAAAAAAAGAGAAATAATGGAGAAAAATTCCCTCGTCATTGGAAATATTTTCATTTCCGATATCTTACTTCCGTTCTACTTGTAAAAATTGAATTTTAAATGATTGCCTGGATTTAACAAGTCAGGATGACCAAGAAATTGAAAGCAAATTTCATGATGTCACCATTTTCGATGACAAATTGCTTCGGTGAACATGATTATATTATTTTTCTATGATTTTGAGGTTTATAATGCACATGAAAAATTCACATCATGATCATCCTTTAACTTCTTTCTTCGTTTTCGAGTAAAAAATTATTGAAAGAAATTGATTCAGTTTTTGAAGTACTATGTTTTTGTTTGCAGTAGAAATTTTTTCGATAATTTGCTATTAATACCGTTTTTTTTAGTAAATCGCGTTGAAACGAACAAGTTTTGATTTTGGATTTTTACGTAGAATTGAAAAGTGGTTTGAATTTCCCATATTCCAGGAAAAGAGAGGTTTGTCTTTTCAGAAGCACTCAACTGATTCACTCGAAGACAAAATAAAATTGTGAGATGATGCATCAGGTTGGAAAATATGCACCCAATGAAATTTAAGCACGAAAAATATCGAGCACGTTTACTACTTATGACGTTGTAATCAGTATTAAGGGTTTCCAGAGCGAAGTGTATGGGTGCGGCTCCACTTTCGGTGTGTTTAAAGTTAACAGTGATGAACAAAAATTAAAATAAACATTCGAAAAACCGATAAGTAGGTAAATTAATTTCATATCTTTCATCGCAATTACGAATTTCATTTGTATCTAAGCGTTTGTTGCCGATACAACGTGATCATTTTCAAGTTTAGCCAGTTTTTATAGTGATTTTCTCGTAATTTAATGATAAAAATATTGAAGTCCAAATTAACGTTTTTTGTGGTTATCCAGAACGACCAGTAAGTACATACTCGTATTTACCGTGCACTTTTGATCAGAAATTGCATTTCGTGTCTCTTTTTTGTCCAGTCATTCGCTCATTCATGGCATAAGTATGTTTATTTCACAGGTCCTCCATCATTTTCCAATACATACAACTGTCTCATTCGTATTAGATACAATAGATAATTCATGATGGATAACGAAGTATTTCTATCATTAATGGGGAACGTCACAAAAATCCTATGGATACTATCAGTCTTCTGTTTGATCATTCATTTTTACAAATTTTGTCGCAGCCCAACCCCCCAAAGTTTGGCAACAAGAAACCTCACTCTATACTGTTTTTTTTTATTATTGATCTACATAGCGATGTTCTCCGAACGTCGACCAGGCCCCAAATTGGGAAAACCACAACAGACCGTATCCAGAACTCAAAGTTTCCATGCTTTAACCATCATAGTAGTTCAGTACTTGCAAGTAACAGTGTCATTTTATAAATTTATCATGGCTCTAGACTTATGTTTGTGTTTTCGTAGTATTGCTCTGTATTTGCAAGCACCCAGCAACTCGACAAATAGGATATTCTTGGTTTATTGTATTTCAGGCATTAGTATTCCTTTACTTTATATTTTAGTACGTTTGAGGTATTTTCAGGACACAAACGACAAAATATTCGAATTCATGGTTACGCAAAACGAACTGGATGTCATTCGTATTTTGCGTTTGATTCCGATTTTTGGAGCATTTTGGTATATAAGATCAGCCAGTATTGATAAAAACGAATTTTGGAGCAATTTCTCAATGCATGTACGTATGCTAATCATGCTGGGTGGATTTTCTGCAGTATTGAGTATTGCATCATTGATCTCATACTTATTGATTCGCAATGATGGATCAGATACTGATGTTTTCGTAATGATGGTCTACTTCATGGTACAGGTGACCGGTATGTTTCTAGAAGGGTTAGTTATTGGCGTATTTTTCACATTTAAGAAAGATACATTCCAATCCAATGCTACTGGGTGACAGACTTGGCACCAGTTGTTTTACACCACGAGCTCCACGTGGACTGCAGCCCAACCACCTGCGTCCAACCTTCCCATCCGTTTTAGCTTCAGTCCCACTAGCAGTGGATGGAAAATTTATCCATTGGAATTTCAGAAAATTTATTATAAAGCCAATAAAAATCAATTTTGCTCAAAGACTTCATTTATTTTGGAAAAACTTGATAAATGGTTCAGTTTTTTAGTGTGCGTAGCACACTATTGGTTTCAGTTTCGATATTTGGAAAAATGATTTGTCGAGGTTAGCTCATAAATGGCTGGACGGATTTGTTTCAAATTTTCAAGGGATGTAGAATTCATAAAGGTGGAGGTCCAATGAAGTTTTGGTTGAAATTTACAGAGTAATTAACGAGATAGGTGTATGTATAATCAATTTTAGACCTAAAATGGGTAAAAAAAGGGAAAAGGTGTCGAACAAAAGGCCATACGTAACCGGCAGGGTAGTGTAGTTATCTTTATAGGGGCAATAAATTTCAGGTGTTCAAAATTGAACAAAAGGCTGTAGTTAGGGATGGCGATACTTTCTCGATACTTTGTGGTATCGATACTTTCCTCAAAGTATCGACTACTTTTGTATCGATATTCTGTAGTTCGATACTGCATGGTATCGATACTACAGATGCAAGTACACTTTGAGTGGCAAAAAATTATCAAAATCACTGGTTTTATGTTCCGTTTTTTGACAATAGTCATTTTGAAGAAATATAACTTGAAATAAAAGATTTTGGCGGTAATTCATTTCTGGTTAAACGATTGTCAGAACCATTTTAGAACCATTTATTCCAATTCCAAGTTCTTGTTTTTTGTCAAAAAAATTAAAAAATATATACATTCGTCTGAATTGACGTAACTCCAAACCTAATAAAGCTAGGAAAAACTGAAATAGCTCGTTGGAATCAGCGTGACTTTATTCACTATTTCTCACAGAAATTACTTTTTCAACATTATTAGGTTGCCCCAAAAAAATTTTATTTGCGAAAAATCGCGAGTTCGTAGTCCCCCCCTCCATAACTTCCAACCTAATGAAGCTGGGAAAAAACTGAATAATTCGTTGGAATCAGTGTAATTTTCTTGACCATTTCCCATAGAAACCAAT
>FIZU01053505.1:0-28772 GCA_900064475.1 Pseudococcus longispinus
ACATGAAGTAAAAAAATCGAATGTTATCACCAGTTCCACAACAGGTAGTGAGTGGGGGGAAAGACAAAATTTCAATCTGAAAAACCATCTCAAATGGTCAATTATGTTCAAAACAATGCGATTTTTTGCATGCATCTTCCTTTTGCTGCTCTGTAGTGCACTGAGGTGCCCGATTTAAAAAAAATGTGTTAAAAATCATGTACGAATGAAGACGGTGGTCATCGTAGTAATACGTGTTGAAACCTCGAATAAAAATAGATCTAATTTAATTTTTCTAATTTCATCCCAACTACATTTCTTAATGACATGTTTAATTCGTCCAAAATAATAATCGCGACTAATTCCGCAACATGGCGTAAGCTCGGCCAAAGAACAAAAAATAAATCGAGGTAACAGATTGCACGCCAAAGAAATGGGGTTTCCTTAAAAACAACACAACTTGAATGTACTAATAAGACATTTATAAATCACTATTTAATGAGAAAAACACTGAACTTTTCTCGCATAAATTTTTAGCTCTCTGCGTATCGCGCTTTTTCTTCGCTACGTATACAGCTGAGAAAAAGCGAAACTGTATATAAACTGGTACTATACCTACATTTCGTATATTATAGTTTCGCTGTGTATCGAGAACGCTGCCACGGCGTAAAAAAAAAGAAACGAGAAAAAGAAAAAGCCAAGCGAAAGAAGAAATTTTCTAGCCCGAAGAAAAATTAATAAATATCGGTAACATTGAAGGTCCCGGGCCAATCCACCAGCGAAACAATATTTTTTCTCAACTTTTCCCATTTATGTAGTGCGGCCTTTTATTAGCCTTATTTCTCTCCTCGTTGAAGGCGGTGGAAGGGGGCTCGATGTAGGAACAAAATTCACGACGGGGGTTCATTTCTTACTTTTTGAGATTCGTCATTACGAAAAATCTTGAAGATCACGAATAAAATACTTTCAGCTTATCATTCTGAAAAATGGGCTGAAATGTAAATAAATTTGATTTCATCTTGAAAAATTAACTACCGTGTGGTGAAATAAAAATATGGCGGTTCAAGAGAATAACTCAAAGACGATCCCATAATTGCCAAAGTGAATGGGGGAGTATATTGCAAGACTCGAAATACAGACCAATAATGCGATGGTCGGGCTCTCAAATTCACATCGATCATTTTAATAATTTATAACAGATTTTTAAGAAATATCAATGCTCATTGCAAGATTACACATTCAGATTTTTCCAACTTGAATAGATCTAACTGCCCAATCGAGCACATGAAGAAATCATGACCATTTTCGTCTTCAAAGTTCGCAAATATTGCTCAAACGCAGAACGAGCTCCGGTGTGCCACGAAAATTCCAAAAGAATTGTGAACGGTTTTAACGAAGGCAATAATTCTTCTTACCAAATTCACATCCATGCCACACATTAAAGATTTGCATACATAACTGGCGCAAATACGACAAAGAATATTTGAATATACGACATTTTTTCACCTCGTCGAAAGAAGGCTTTTTAAATTTAAACGTAATGTATATCGCGTTACTGTGGTTTTACTGTATGAAGGTGTATATGTAATATGTTGTTTACGACGTGTGTAAAATGAGTAAAAAATTTTACGCTTCAGTAAAGAAAATTTTTTTCCATTTGTAGGTGTTGCTTTATGATTCTTTTCGGAGTTTCGTTGGGGTTTGGATATTTTTTATGGGTCTCGGGACGAAATACGTTTTAGAAAGCTTGAAAGATTTCAGATGGAAGTGATAACAAATGACATTTCAGGCATCGTAACTGAATTTTTCCAAAAAAAAAAAAAAGAAACTTCGGTAACCATTTTTCATCCCAAACACAAATTTTCATGATTTTTAACAAGGATACATGCCTTATGGCTCAGGGTCAGGAAAATTTTTAGGTTACGTTTTGTCACCGCGGAGTTCTGTCACCCTGGAGGACTTTTTGAATACTTGGAAAATTTCAGGTTGTACAATAAAGTGGTTCAAACATTATCAAAGTCGTTATAATTTTCGTAACTTTCAAAATAAAATTAAATCAGTCAAAAATTCATGAAAATAGTGAAAATGTTGCTGAAATGATCCAAAATTTCATTTCAAAAAATGCAAATATTCTAAAAATTATCCAAAAATCAGGAAAAATGTTCCAAACAATTGCTAAAATTCTTGAAATTGTCATAAAAAGTGATAAATATATCGTAGAAAAATGACAAAAAAAAAGTTCAAAATTTCAAAAGTCACGCAAAAATTATTAAAATTTTCACAAAAATCATATAAAAATTTGAAGAAATTATGAAAGTCGAAAATGAAATTAAAACTGGAAAAACGCCCGAAAAACTATGATTTTTCTGGCCTCTGCTCAAAATTCAAAATTTCGCAGATTTTCCAAGGAAAGAAGTCAACGCTTTTGTAAGTTTTCTCATTCAACCTTGGCTGGTAGTGTGGAATTGGAAACGAAGGAAGAAGACGATGTTGATAATTTATTCGAAGACTTACCGTTTCTTCTTATTGTGGAAGAAATCTGAAATGCTTCGATTTCCTGATTGACTGATTTTAAATTTAAATATTCATGTGGATTTTGATTGATTGAATTTTGATTTTTCTTGAAATTTTCTATTGTGATTGATTGTAGTTCCTATTGACTGTATGATTCATTTGTAAAAATTATGATCTTCATTTTTTTGTGTACTTGTGTGTTTAAATAATACCAAAATGTTTCTGTGATTTTTGAATGTACAGAGTCCGGCAGAGAAGATCATCACATTTTAAAGCTTAATAAAAAGGCAACACTGACGCGAATGTTGCATCACTGCACACCATTCGATAGGCAAACCTTGAACGTTTTTTTTTGATAAAAAAGCTTCGTTCCATCGGTTCATTCGTAATCATGAATTCGTGGTCAGAATGAACACCGCAGTTTTATACTTGAACATTTTTTTAAGAATAAAGAATCGTACATTTCAAGTTGACTATACATGAATTTCGTAAAAAGTTCAAACTCCAGATTTTTTGGGGGGATTATCTCAAATCGAAAGTTCATCTAAATAAGCCTCGAACTCTTGAAGAGGTAAAGAACAATATTGGTCAAGAAATTGCCAAGATTAATTTAGAAATGTGTAAGAATGTAATGCAAAATTTTAAGAAACGTTTGATTGTTTGTGCGCGCAACGGTGAAAACTTGCAATTGATAAAAAAAAAATCCGGATTTGTACTTTCAATTCGTTTTTGTTTCATTTAAATTGATCAAAACGTTTTTGAGCAATAAATTTTTTAAATAATATGATCTTCTCTGCCGGACCTGGATGTTATGATACTCAAAGTATCGATATGGATCATGATACTATTTCATTATTATTCCATAGGGATCGCTACGATCACAGGGCGAATTGGTAGCAAATGAGGATATAACGACCCTAGTGTATCAATAATGAAGTAGTATCATGATCCATATCCCAAGAGGGCTGACTTGTTCTAAACTGACATGTACTGAGGAAACCTCCGGGTCAAACCCGGAGGTTTCCTCAGTACATGTCAGTAATGTAAATTGGAGGTACTGACATGACTGAGGAAACCTCCGTGTGTATATGGTAGACCCCGGAGGTTTCCTCAGTGAAGTCAGTAAGTACATTACAAATACTGACATTACTGAGGAAACCTCCAGTATACCCGGAGGTTTCCTCAGTGGAGTCAGTAACTGGAGGTTTCCTCAGTGAAGTCAGCGCTCCTGATATCGATACTGTATTGATATTGGCGCTCGTATCGATACAGCATCATGACATCCCTGCTGCCGGACCCTGTACCTATGATTGCTTGCGTGCTGTTTGTTCGTGTAGTGTTACTTATTATTTTATTTTGTTTGTAGAAATCATCGCTATTTTTTCATTTTTTTGATCTATTTTTTTTACTTTTGTACATGGTAAAGATGATTGTGAAAACCGTGAAGCTGTGATTTTTTTAATAAATTGTTTCAAAGTTTTGGCATAATTTTTTTGTGTTTTTAGCATACTTAGCATAATTTGCAAAGGTAAAAAAAAGTGAAAAAATCGATTTTTTGGATAATTCACAGACAAAAGTATAGACTGGTAAGGATTGTTGAAAATGGAAAAAAATCGAATTTGGCACATTTTTTGGGGTTTTTGGCATAATTTAGCACATTTTTCAACACGTTTTAGCATTTTAAAAAAATCCGAGTTGGGCACACTGCTTTCGACACTTCATTCCCAGTGGTCAAACACGTGAGTAACTTCGCTAGACATAATCATAACATATTGTCGGAGTTTTACTGATTCTGTTCTTAGTACTTAATAGTTGACTTGTTTATATAATTTTCCAAAAATTGTTGTTTTAAGTCTGAAAAATTTTAAAAACTAATTTTCAGTGCGAATTTCAAATTCAAATCGAAAATTCACGTACAATCTCTTTATTCTGTTTTTTGTTTCATGAATAGATATGTGAAAATTTTTAATTGTGGATCATCTAAATCTCTTAAATTACGATTTCAAAATTTCAACAATTTTTAAAAAATTGAAAATATAAAAAATCCAAGGGTGAAAAAATTGAAATTTTTCAATGTTTTTTGTTTTAGAAAAGCATTAAAATTTTCAATTTTAGGGCCATTTGAGAATCTGAAATATCGGAATACGAACTCAATCGTTTATAGAAATCGCAACTATAAAAATTCGTGTTTGAGTTCAACCCACACCCTGACCTTTTCTCTTGCTCATCTTTTCGATCTTCTCTAAAATGAACTCACTTCACAATTACCATTGAAGCTGACCCCTTTCGACCTGCAGTTAAAATTGCCGAAGGTCAACTCAAACATAGAAGTACGTCTAAAGAAGGTAGTTTTTGTTACATTCCCAAAAAGTAAGCAATTTTTGATTTTTTCATCAGAATGTGTCCCTCATAACGTTAAATTTCACATAACTTACTCACGAAATTCACGCTAAATAATATCAAGAACTAAGAATATTGAAACCATTTCAGTTTCTAGTGATTTTTCACGATCATCGATTGGTAGCTCAGCTGACGCTCGATAATTTCACCTCATTCGCGTCATTAATTCAAACAATGTGTAAATTGCGTTACGTTCCACACGTAAAAAGGGTGTCCGAATACCCAGAAACTGTTAAAACAATAAACGATTCGTCTTTATTTAAACAAAGACACTTATATAAACAACGTGACAAGCTGGACGTATAAAGTGCGAAATTAAATAAGTCGCGTATGCATTAAAAATATTGGCCCGAGCGAATGTCGATGTCGCAGCGAGTAATTTTTTACTCTAATGGATTTCTATACCATATACGTACGAGATACTAACATTTTATCGTATGTTGGACGAGAGATGCCATCGTTTTATACGCTGCATCGATAGCTGGCTGGCAATAACTCTCGCTGGATTACGTAGCCAGCCAATAATGTCGACAAAGAGCCGATTTTATTGACGCGCTTGATAAGTTTCAAGTGGTTTTTAATAAATTTCAAATACGGCGCTGCCTCTTTTATATACGTTTTTAATATAACAAAGTAAACGAGAAAATTACCCCATATTGGTCGCGATTCGTTCATATATCTATCTATATACGTGCACGTGGAATTCATAAAATACGCGATGGGAAATGTTTCAGGTTTATATGCAGGTCAAAATGTCACAACTTAAAACTGATCCAATTATTTGACACTTCATTTTAAATTGGTTTTAGCAGCGATACAGATACGTAAAAGTATCTGTGGTAAGATAAATCGACTAGAGGAAGGCGATTGAGAACTATGAATAGGTGATGAGAAATGTTTCACAACTTGATAGAAACATCCGAGCTCATAACTTTTGGTACCTATTCAAAATTGAATAAGAGGTATAAGTGCTCATTTTTTTTCGAATTTGAATTTATAAAATTTTTCCGATTTTAAACGAATTTTTGGACTTGGAAAATTTCAGAAAGGACCTTCCCTGATAAGATAGTGAAATCGGCCCCTGACCCAAATTTCCTCTAAAGTGGCCCTAAATGTTACACCTGATGTAAAAACTCATCGCCAAAATTTTTGTTATCCCCACCCCTACTCATTATCGAATCATTACCCCTTGTATAGGTATATCAAAATTTCAATATGTGATATCTCCGGAAGGGATGAGAAAAATTTTGAAATTTTCACAGATTGAAGACACTATGTGGGGACACTTCTGGAAATTTTTTCAAAAAATCTAAAAAAAATTCGCCATTTTTTTGCACTTTGAAATTTTGAAAAAAAATCCGCCACATTACCCCCCGCCAACTTTTCTCATTTTTAAAAAATTTCAAAGTGCAAACAAATTGAGAAATTTGAAAAAAAAATAGGAAAAATTTCTACCGGTGTAGCCACATGATGCCCACAATTGTGAAAATTTCTAAAATTTTCGGCCACTCTCTCCGGAGATATCCCGAATTGAAATTTTGATATATAGGGGGTGATAATTCAGGAATGAGTGGAGGTGGGGGGGTGGTCAAAAATTTTGGTGATGAATTTATACATCAGGGGTAACATTTAGGACCAGTTTCGAGGAAATTTGGATCAACGGCCAATTTCACCATCTTATCAGGAAAGGCCCTTCCAACTTTTTCGATGTTGAAAAATTTTTAGAAGTGGTCAGTGACTTTCGAACTTGGAAAAATTTAGATTGTTCCAAAATTTGACTTTTAAACATTTCACGAGACATGATAACATTGTGTCCAACTCTTTGAACTCAATTAGATAAGTTAGATATTGCGTCAGACTAGAATGTGCACTTCTGTTTGATACAGCAGAACGAGCAAAAGTAAATCCTATATTTTATACCTTCATGAGTAGAATGGAAATGGAAATAACCAGAGGCAGGGGGGGGGAGGGGGAAATTTATTGAGAGAAGTCCCTAACCTTACTACTCCAAATGTTCGATATGTAACCGAACTCTTCAGTAATACATTTTTTGCATCTGCATTCCACATTATAAAATCACAATGGAATCGATTCCATTTGAATTTCACATTGAAAAGATAGACAACACAGAATTAAACTTTCTCAGTGGTGAAAAACAGAAAAATCTGACCGCGTAAATACAATAGACGTTCAACTAGTGGTTGAATTTTTCGAGTGATTACATTTTAGGATAGAGTACTTCAACATGTAGACAAAAAATTATCCCTTCGGTTTGCTTTTGTGTACGTTGGCGATACACGTCGATGGAAAAATCGAGTTACGAGTATTAAAGGTATTCGAAGGTTGTTTTTATGTGGTGGAAAAGGTGGAAAAAATATAGAAAAATTGCTACGAACCATCTGCGAAAAATTATATTTTTTTAGCTCGTCGTTGGCATAATGACCTACCTTTTTTTTAACGGTTTACACCCCTTTATTAATTAACATTCCGAAACGAGTGATAATTATCGTTAATGTTTGTGTAAGTAAGTGTGTGTAATCAGTCGAGTAGAAAAACAAAAGTAATCGGGTGATAATTATTGAAAAGTTGATATCGACGACTCGACAAGGGAAAACCACCCTGAGGAATGTTTACTTTTTTCCTTTCGTGTGACGGAGTTGTCATTTGTAACTGTGAGGTGGTTATTGAAAACGAATTGTATTATTGGATGGTAAACTCGCATAATTATATAGGTATTTCTTTTAAATTGTATATGTATCGATTTATGTGAACGGGTACACACCATGTTATTATTATTTCCATTAAATTATTTTGTATTTCCAGAGAACAACATGTTCTTGGGTAACCCTCGCCGATATTTCCTGGTTTGAGTTTTCGATGAATGACTACCTCACGATTAATTAGAACCAAAATAACTGAGCATTACAGGAAATTGAAACAATGGCTCTCTGTTACCTTACCACTAGAACTACGATAATTCTAAAAATACTATGAAAGAGTATACCTTGAAAAAAGAAAACTTTCTAACCTTCCAATCAAAGCATTTCATTTCGATACTTTTAGCTTACGAAAATTCGCCAAGATGCAACGCTCGATAATGCACACAATGAAAGGTTAAAAGTGAAGGTGAAACCATGGTATACGACTAGATACGTAAAGCTGAAAGGATAAGGAATGCTCGCTACAGCCGTAATGTGTCACTTCAACTTATCCAGCCCATAACTACATGGAACACGACAACAATGATTTAATGCAACTAACCATTAAGATAAATAGAGCTGGTGGCTGGTGCCTGCGTTATAGTGTAGTCCACTAAAAAGGTCCATTCACCCTTGGAGATTAAAAGGTGTACTAGGGAGCATTAATTTGACATCTAAATGAAAGCTGCCGGTTGGCTGACTTCATAAATGTAACCGCGTAAACATTATCGTAATTAAATGCAGCCGAACATGATTTCGTTATTTTGTCGTGGCCAAATCAAGGGTGAAAAAATGAAGCGACGGATCTAAATCTCATTATCGTTCTCCATTCCTTTACCCTCTTCCCTTATCATAGATAAAATTCATAATTATATTGAGTGATGATATAGAGTCAAGTGTTTCGAAACTTCATAGGTGGGTACATGTTTCACTCCAAATTTTGTTTTTTCAACCTTCTTTCATCGATCACGTCGAAGATTATGTTAAATTTTATGAAAATATAACCCCAACTGTTAAACAGGGTCCTTAAAATTTACAAAAAAGACGCAGAAAAATTGTGACGAAGTTCTAGAGGAAATGTGAAAATAACTTTTAAAAAAAAATTTCATAAAAAAAGTAACAAAACAAAAACCAAGTACCAATTTTTATGATTATTGACATACATGTCTTAAGGATTGTCATGAAGGGGGGAGTAAAAAAATTATTTTGTTGCGTTTAGGCGTCGCGAAATTCTGTTACCTAGACAACCTTTTGTAAAAGTTATTCAAACATGTAAAAACTGTTGAAATTTTCACATTGTTCAAAATATCGGCCAAAAAGCATAAAAATCGTCAAAAATGTTGTTATACGATAAATTGTCGAAATTTTTATAAAAATGAGTGAGAACGGAAAAAATATCATGAAATCCGTCGAAAGTCCAAAAAAAAACCTGTTAGAATTTTTGGATCATTTCTCAAATTTTCAAGATTTCTTACCATTCTCGAGGTATTTTCAACGATTTTCCTAAAAAATTTTGAATACTGCGAACATTTTTTTTTCATGGAAATTCAACCACTTTTACAACAACGCTTGAAAAATCATTTCTACAATTTTTACGAGATTTGTGATGCTTTTCATGATTTTTTCGACTTTTTAAGCGAAGTTATTTACTAATGTTTATAAAAAGTTAAGAAATTTTAATGAGATTTTCGACGGTTTTCATGATCTTTTGACCTTTTTTACGAGATTTCACATTATGATAATTTCTTGTACGTTTCATTTCATAACATTCCCCTTTCCTACATTATATTAATTTAAAAATTCGAGGAGTATAGGTGAAAAAATTTAAAAACTTCGATTTTTTAGATTCTCCTTTTCCATGGAACCAAAAAGGTTCGAATTTTCCTACCTCAAATCCTCTTCCAACTTGATTCAAGACATCAAACTAAAAAATTGTTCGCTTTGAGAACATTTTTAAATTTTTCATACATATTGTGGGGAGAGGAGAAGGAAGTCTGATAAATTTTATATATTAATAAAATCCATGACGCATCTGTCCGCAACACTGATATTTTCTCGAAAGTGCAATACGTGTCTTCGATAACATTTAGACATTTTGTCAAACTTTATGAATGTGAAACGACTTTCAAAAAGTATGAATACATTACGATTAGGAATATTTCATCAGCTTCCATGGAAATCTTTCCAGTTCAATCATTGAAAATTCAAAAACTGAATCTGAAATCAGTCACTCAAAAACGATTTTCAGATCATAAGTGACAGTGATGAATTCAAACGTATTGAGAATTTTCTATTGTACCTTCGACATTTTGTTGTCGACTTTTTTGTCAATTATAATTCATTTTTCAGACTTACTTCTAGAGATCTTCTTATACAGTCACAAAGGCTACGAGAATAATACTACATAGGCAATCAATTATTCACTCAAATGTTTTCACAGACACTTACCTAAAACAAAACACAAGAAAAACACATAATCAATTGATTGAAATGAAAAGAAAAGAAAATAATCTGTTTTTCCCAACAATATGCGGTAACGTAGCCAAATATTCATTCCAGGGAAGGGGGAGAGCGTAATCTTCCCGAAAAAAGGGATTTCAAGTAAAATTATACAAAATATCTATAATTTTCTCAAAGTAAGCAAATTTTTGCACAAAAAAACATTCAAAAGCTTCAAATCAGATGATGTCAAGATTTGGTAATGTATTTTTTTTTGTTGCTTGATTTTTCGTGAACTATTTCTTTCCATTTTCAGTTCGGTTGTATCGGTCCGTTCGTGTACATTCTTATTTTTTGCATTTTTTCGTGTATTTATGTGTATCAACGTATTGGTATACTTTCTCAAAATTACGTTTTACTTGTAGTTCGTTGCTCATAATCAGTATGCTAAGTGTAGTTGTAAGTAGGTTTAATTTTTTGTCATTGGTTCAGATGATCTTAATGAAACATATTTCGATCCGCTGATTTCTCCACTTCTATCCAAAAACGAATGTTTTAATTTCAATTCCTCATATTACATACCTCTATATCTCAATATGTACTCATTTCTTTTTTTTTATATACTTCAATTATGCATTATTGTCCTTCAAATAATAGTCTTTCGGGGTACATCGTCTTACTCCTCGACTTGAAAATACACCCCCTTTCAGAATTTCTTCGTCGAACACACCACGTAGGTACAACACCATTCATAATTCCAGAACCTTGAGAATAAGAACTACTACAAAATGCGAATAAATATCGAAATTCGAGTAGCTCATTACTCGAGACAACGTGCAATTCGGTGTAAAGAAATATTACACCTCGTCGTTTAATATTTACCTTCGAGTATGCAAGAAAACGCAATTTAGGTCACCACGATTAACTGCACTACGACCGGGGCGCGACGAGAGGAAAAAAAAAAAACGAAAATGAAATAAAAATTCGAACGGTGAATATAAAGTACTTTGGATTACAAGCAACGAGTCAAAGAAATGCTAAGACGTAACTAGATACGGTAACTAATATAAGTCACGTAAGTATCAAACACGCACTTTAACGTATAGCCGTGTGTAGCTAACCTTTGTTCTATTTTGAATGTAAAATATTTTCTGACGTTCTGCAATCGAAAGAAAGGAAAGGGAAAAAGCAACTCGAACTCGAGAAATCGTGTAAAAAATAGCTTTGAAAATTTGACTTTCAATATATACGTATACGTATCTACACACGTTTCTTGAGGGGGCGAATATCTATCATATCTCGAGTTATACGACGCGATGATACCTTACTATACGGCTAATGTGATACCTCGCAAAGCTAACGATATCTAAGCACGTGTCTACAATAATATTGTCGAGATATCACGAAAACGAGTTCCTTAATTACAAACGATTTCCGTTCGCGTCGGAAATCGAAATAATTTAGAAATGCTGATGGCATATTTAAAGGGTGGAGAGGTTCGAAGATCAGAATCTTCATTCCTCTGCTGAATTTAAGTTGATTTCGGTGAGGTTATAGGTGTTTTTGACTAGTATACAAGAATTCGGATCCTGAAATCGTTTCAGATTGCATCGAAGAACGAGATTTGTCTTTGGTTGATGCATTGGATATCGTATTGAATTGTACTAAATTGGCCATTCGCTTTATGCTAAGCATTCTGTACATTTGATTATTGAATTCGAAATGAGAGCTCGAATTAAAAGTGAAAACTCATCAAGTTATTAATCAAAGTGACTGAAATTCTTGTTCGCATTCAACTAAAATTCAAATGAAAGAAACCGAAACAAGGTGTTACAACGTGCAAGAAGAGCTACGTAAAAGGACGCTGGTAAATTGACATTGAAATTTTCGCGATAACTTCTGATAAATAATAACTTTTGCATTTTCGTTCACCAGACATCCCCCTGGGTGAAAATTATACGAAAAATCTCGATCGAAAATCAAGCCCAATCAAATCTATCATCATCATATTTTCTAAACATCTTTTTTTTTCATTTCATTAAAATTTATCAATGTTGAATTATTTTGAACAAATTTATACGCAGAAAGATAATAGATACTAGTATTTGTACTAATATTTATCCAGTGGAACGGTCGTTCCACCCCCCTCCCACTTCAGACTCAATTTCAATAAAATAATGTATAATTTAAAATATTTTCAAAATAAAATTACGTTTCTTCGACGAATTTCAGATTTTGGATGCCTTTTTCTGCATAAATTCCCGCCCTCGCTTCACTATGCCTCAATAATTTCACTCTAGTTGACAAAATAATGTGCCTCCTCCAATGTTTACCCCAAGTTATGCCCCTGCAAGTTTGCATTTCATTGCTTTTATTGCCTTCAATACGATTTTGGTATTGTTTCACACAAGATGTTTAGAAATTAGACTTTTCCTCTATGTAATACGACTTTTCAAAAAATTTCGCTCTTTATTCTCTCGGACAGTTGAGCAGTACTTTTCATCATTCAAGTATCACTATTTTCAAGAAAGTATTCATATACATGTTGCAAAAAATATTAAAAATTGAAGTACTTATTGGCACAAAAAACATGTTAATGATTATTGTATTTTTCAAACATCGTCAGCACCCCCCCCCCCCCCCCCCCCCCCCCCCTTCAATCAAATCTATGCAGAAGAAGATGCGGATGATAATGCATCCGATGATTATTTGGACAGCGACGACGAGTTGGAGGGCGTGAGAGCGGTGAGGGGAAAGTTGCCTAGTTGGGAATTTTTGGTTCTTTGCTCCCATTCACTTTTGGGCTATATTTCGCTATGCCTTTAAATAAATAATGAAAACACATTCCTATTGAGCAACCCATCCCACATCCATGTCTCAGAAATAAGTGAAACAAGATGCAAACGGGGGAGAAATCTTCGATACATACCAATTTCTTATTTTAGACGAGAAATCGAACCCATCAAACGACCGAACACTATCCACATCACATTAAAGCCAAACTACAGGCGATGAATAATTTCCAAATACTCGACGAAGTATATTTTAAGCAATGTTCAACATCCGTGGAAAACTCCTCCGATACGAATATTTTTTGCGAGCTAAATAAAACGACTGCGAAGTCGACAAAGAACGAAAAAAAGAAGAAAGTTATAATTCGAAAACCGAATTTCGTCGTTTTTCTCCTCGTATTCGAATGTAAACGATATTCCATCAGGCTAATGGCGAGGAAAAATATAAAATGCTTTTAAAATTATTAATGTACGAAAGCACAGTTTCTTCATCTGCATGCTTGAATGAAATCCTAAGATTTCGTCGTTTAAACCATTCAGCCTTCTCTGCTTGGAAAAATATAGACGAAAGAGAGCAAGTTTATGCCGAAAATTTTCGTCTAAGAGGCTACGAATTCTGACATTTTAAATGTTATGATAGTTTTGTTAATCATGTTCTTCGTGATTTGATTTGAATGGAGCCATTTGGGATATGGGACCAGTTTAAACAGTGTCCCATAAATTTCTTCGTGGATTTTAAAAATTGAAAAACACACCTGTTTGATAGCTGATTGAAAATTTTCCAAATTTTGAGTCAACGAGTCACCCCACTTTCAGGAGTTGATTTCGATTTTTTTTTTTTTGTGAAATGTCATCAGAAATTTGATAAAGAGGTCAAAAAAATTAAAAAATCTATGTTGATATTTCCTCGATAACATCGAAAAATTTGGATTTCTGGATATACGTTTTAGAATTTGTTTTTTCGAGCAAAGATGCCTCAATTATCTTTTCAGCTGAATATTCATTGAATTTCTGGACGAGCGAGCTCGAGGAAATATTTCAACCCAACGAGTTTCGTGCTGGTCTTGATAATTATGTGTTCAGCTAATTTCTTAAACCTCGTGAAAAAAAGGTAATTTATAATTAATTATGCTTGACGTAATTTTTTCGAACAAATTTGCTAGGTGTTTGAAGAAAAAAGGTTGCTTTTTATCTTGCAAAAAATAATTAATGATTTTTTCATTATTCGTGATATGATTGATTACTTGGCAGGAAAAATGTCAATTCTTTTTCAACCATCTTCTTTGATATTATCAAGTTGAACGCGATAAGTTGCCCGTTAGCGAGGGTATTGATTAGTGTAATCTTTTAAACGAATTCGTTATTTATTCTTTTTATTAGCTCGTTATGTGGAGAAAAGCACGTTAGCACGTTTTTAAATCCCTGTTGCTCAGTTATGAAAAAAATTTCGCTGGTATGCTCTCTAAACGAATTTACGATTAAGAGGATTTCAACCGACATTATTCTTAATTACTTCTCGTATTAAAAATACTTGCCGGCGAGGAAAAAATAAAAGAGACGAAATAAAAGAGAGAAGTCAACACGAAACTAAGTCCTTTTATTATTTTTAAAAGCTCGTTAGTCCGATGACAGTTTGTTATGGGATTTATGGCCATACCAGAGGTATAAAATAAGAAAGAAGAATATTAACATTAGAAAACCGTATACCTATAACAGTGACCTACCTAACTTCAGCTTAATACGAATCTGGAATATGCCATGGCATTAAGTTATGAATAAAAACTCGATTTAGTGACGAATTTACGCTTCGAAAATGAAATAAATTTACAGATATTAGGCTCGCAAAATTATACTTATCTTTTCAGTGAAAAACTTTCGCCCGATGAAAATTTCCCAAGAAGTATAAATATTCATTTTTAATCCACCCTATGCGTTGTATGCAAAGTCATGAAAACTTATTTATATTTTCCAACTTAATGAAAAGGAGTATTAAACGGCGAACGTGATCGGCTTATGCAGGTATTAACGAATGAACATATATGACTCGAAACGCACGCATAAAGGAGTTTTATACCCTATTTAAAAAGCATTTTTCACGAATTAGGTATACGCTAAATTGACGTATCAAGTTTAACTTTGGCTCGAGTACGAGGCAACCCTTTTTGTATTGAAATTGTTTGAATCTGCTAGTTCGCTCTGTCTTTCTCTCTCGTCCTACATCTAGACTCTCTTTTATACGTAGCCAAAAATTAAGAAGATTTTGTAGTATTAATTTTCGTATTCACGACGCAAGTGGTGCCTAGTTTCAAGAATGGATTACGATTATTTTTATTCGAAGCAGAAACGAATGCTTGGAGATGAGATTTTTCAGTATTTTGATGAAAAATTTCACAGTCAATGCTGACGGTACGTTCTTGATCGAGATAACAATGATCGATCTATATCGCAACAAGATCGAATCTGATTAGGCGTGTACGTAGTTTCCAATTCGAGATGCAACTGGCAACATTGCTTTTATAGGTTTGTAGAATGAATCCATGGAAAATATATTTTTTCATCTTTGGTAGAGTGGCATCACGGTTTGAAAAAAAAAGAAACAACTCGAAAGGAAAAGAAGAGAAAGATGACAGAGAATTATTGTGGCATTCTAGATGTGACGTGGTAAGTTATTTTTTCCTCAATATTCAAGACATTTTTGCATTCAGAGTTTTTTCTTCATTTTCAAAACCATTGACCTTTTAAAATGGGACACCCTCAGGGACGAATTGAAGAATCAATTGGAAATGCTGATTTTGATACGCATTGCTCTTTTGAAAAGTTTCGCAAATCTTCTGATATTCAATTGGATATTGATATCAATAGCGTTTATCATTTAGCTGCAGATCCAGCAAAATGGAAAATAAACGATTCAACTCGAGATCATATAGCTTTTCATGGATTCAACTAGAATTCCGAAGAAGATTTATCAGAAAGTGGTCAGTATCAAACGAATCAGATGAGATATTTATCTAAATCAGTTTACTTCAAAGAACAATGAAAAATGGAGAAACTCGGTTACGTACTTTTTTGGTTTATTCGTCTTCAAAAAAAAGTTGTTCTGAGGTCCATGTTTGATTTTTTATGGAATTTGTAAATTCTCCAATCAAGCAGAAGGTTTCAACGATTGGAAAAATTGTAATGCTCGCATTTGTGAACACGAATGTTCTACATTTCATATCCAATCTATGATAGATTTAAAAAATTGACATTCAGTTCTGCGAAGAGAATAATCGTATAACAATGCTAGTTGAATTAGAAAAAGTATTGGAGAGAAGTGTTACATTGCGTCGTTGCAGTGGTGAAAGAATTATTTGATCGCAGTCTAGCTCTATGAGAAGATGAATACAAGTTCCGGCAACTGCACAAACTATACTGTCGAAGCTCAGCCCGATGAAGTGGTAAGTTAGTTTTTCCTCAATATTCAACTCGATTTTTTTATTCATATAACCTTAGATTAAGCATATAGAATTTTACAATTTTGTACGAAAACTTGATTCTATTAAAAACTTAATCAAGCATAATCCTGGGCAAAAGTCTCCTTCAACCGAGCCAATTCAGATCGGTCTTGCCCCACCATAACATACCGTTTGTAATACCCCAGAAAACGAACAGTTTAGTCCTCCAACACAGCACATTGACTCAATTAAATTCATCAGTTCATTTGAAGCATTTCAATTCATCTGTCGACATATTACACAAGTGTGGAAATATGCAGGATTAGGCAAGAATCGAGCTATTGCTCTAGGTACATGTTCAATAGAAAAACCTTCACAAAACAGTCATTTTCTATCTGGTTTCAAAAACTAGATCCAGCATAAGAAAAAAAATAATCCGCCAATGTTGATCAAAAATCCGATCGTTGGATCGATTCATGATTTTGATGACGAATCTCAACAAAAACAAGATGCTAGTTCGTCGTATACCTGAAAAGTTTCAGATTGTAAAGGTGATTTAAACAATGAAAATATTGGCGAAATTTTAAAAATCATTTAAAATAATCATTGTATCAGTGGAAAAATCATGAAAATTGTTTGAAATGTGGCAAAAAATATCGAAGTTGTCATAAAAATACGGAGAAATATCGTAGAAATGGGCAAAAAAATAATAAAAACTGTCGAAAATTTCGTGAAAAATTCAATTAAATGTACATAGGTACATAAAAATCATTTGAATTCTATGAAGAAAATTGCCTGGCATCTCTAACCAGCCTTTGGACAAAACTGCTGTTTTTTTCAAAAATTCATTCCAGGATGGGTTTAACATACATTAGAAATTTTTTTGGTCGTAATGGTGGGAAAAACTTTTGAGAATAGGTTAAAATTATGAAAAAAAATTTTCAATAACATTTAGGGGTCGAAAATCATAAAAATCAAAAAGTGTTCAACGGTTGGACCTCCTCCCTTACTCCTACTAACCAAAAATTTGCCATCACAACCACAAACTCACTCCACCGAAACTTCCAATCAAATACGCCCGCAGACGTCATCGAAACAACTGAAATCTGTCTACTCATAAATTTTTCATAATGGAAATTCAATTCGAAGGCGACAAAATCAACGCAGAAGCGACGACGTTCAACATCTAGAAATTCTAATGACGATAAACGTCCTAAAATAGGACCGAAAAACCAACGACTTAATCTTTTATTTTTTCCCATAATCTCTTTTATTCCCCATGCCGAGCAAACAATTTAGTATATTATACCGTCGGAACGAAAAAAATATTCGGCTACTCGACTCCGACGTCAACTTTATATATCTATTTAATAATTCATGAAAAAGAAAATCGCCAATTTTGATCGGCTTTGAAAAAAAGAATGGAAACTAATAACGACCGCATACAACAATATGACATCATCTCAAAACCGACCGACGAAAGACGAACGTCGAACGAGGAAAACTCCGACTAGGGTTTTCAAGTGGCCAAGGCATCGAGAAAAGAAAAGTACATAATCGAGACCTACGCCGGAATCTTGGTGAATATAGAAACTGAAATAGTCTCGAAAAAAAGTAAAAATAAAAAAACACGTCAATATTTATTAAACTTTTGAATCGAGATTGGTGAAATATTTTACATCATTATGCAAATTTGTTTATTAGGTTAAAGGAAAAAAATTATCACTCGATGGTGATATTTTCGACCGAAATTATATACCGAGAATGAAATCGATACACCAAAATGGAAATTCAGCTAAAAATTACTCGCTATCGTATATTTTATCGCCGAAGTATTCCAATTGACGTTTGGACAATTATCAAAGTGGAAATTACTAAAAGCAAATCGTAGTAGTTTAAAAGACCTGAAAATTCACCGACAGGATATTCTACCCGGCATTAAGACGATATCGACACGAATAAAATACGTACGATGCAGTTAATTATAAATTAGCTCAGTTCGTTTCGTGTGATTTGATTCGACTGAGTAAAATATACTCGTTCATATCAAAAATAGGTAGGAGGTACCCATCGGATAATACAAACCCAAAAGATAAAGAAATAACCTAGGTCAAGAGAAAACGTTCATTTGTAAATCTAGTCGAAACTTGCGAAATTGGAAAACGATAGAAATGAAATTCATTTAATAAAGTGACTCGTAAAATTAATGCATGTGCTTATCCCAATGCAAAAGAACGAACGAAAATTACAAAATGACAAATTTCTATTCGTTAAATGGAAAAATGACGTCGAGAATGCCTCGATTTCAACCTACAAGCGAAAGTAATTTAGTTAATTTTCCGAGGAAAAGGAGTAATATTCGAACTGATGGTTTTTACGAAATAATTTATGTAGATGAACAGAAGAAAGGGGAGATACCCTTGGAGCGAAATTAAAATTATATTTTGGGAAAAAATGAAAGAAAAAGATTTAATGTCGAATGAAGCGAGCTTTGGCACAAGCTTTTCGTGGTTTTATATGAAAATATAAAAAATTACTTCCTACTGAACACTGGAAAATACTGTGGAGCTTCTATGATGATTTTTTTTTAAAGAAAAATCTGTCATTCGAGCGAAAATTATCACTGTGATTCTGAGATCGTTGACCTTTTCTTTCACATTTTCAACCAGTTTAGTTATTGTATCGAATAATCGTTGATACAAAGCATATTTCATTATTTACATTGAAAAAAACAATTACTGTGGTAATATTATAATAACAATGAGAGGAAAATTCAGATCAGTTCAAACCCTCGATTGAAAAAATTTGGGAATTTTACAGCCGTATTCAATGTTGCTCCATTCGTTGGGATGAAATTCAATCGAACTTCGTTGACACACCAAACGTTCATTTTCAAGAAAGCGATTGTCAAGTCTAAAGTGGAACGATTCTGACTTTTTTTTTGAAAATCGAAACAGCTGACGGCACAAATGATGTAATTTGGTGTCAAAATATTGTAGTAAAAATTTTTGCCCCCTCACTCAGAATTAATTCTTGCTGCAAGAGGTCCAAAGTTTTCAAATTCAAGTAATTTTTCTCATGTAATGAAACAATTTTAAAAAGTGAGGTTTCCAAAATATTCACATTATAGCATATTTTACACAAAACTCACAAAATATGCAATCATTCTTTTATGATACCGGTTGTGCTTTTCTTTCTTTTCGAAGATACATATTTTCAAACAAATACACTTATAAATATATCTGCCTACAACATACATTATATAAAAAATAATTTTTTCGGAAGTTGAAAGTCAGTCCGAATTTCCGAAAATGAAATTTTTCAATTTTTGTGACAAAACGTGACGGATCATGATCAAGTAAAAAAGTTCAGGAGGAAATTTTTTCACGAAAGTACAAAAAAATGGCATCTATGAAATTTTTTCGAAGTTCAAAAAGACGATTTCTGTACATTTTTTTCCAGGTCCAAAAATTCATCCGAATAATTTACGATAAATTTTCAAAATGACTCCCCTCCACCTCGCTAAACGACATACTTAATTACTTATACAGAATCTCTGAAATTTTATTTTTTTACAAGTCCAAAAATGCCTCCAAAATTATAAATTGTTTTCAAAGACCAAAAAATCATTTAGGGTAACGAAATTTCGCAACGGTTTTTTGTGACAACCAAATTTTCAGCCCCCCCCCCCCGACATATTACATGTCAAAATTTTGAAGAAAGGTCAGAAGCCTTGGGCTGTTCCCGAAGGAAGTAATCGCCAAACTTTAGTTCAAGTCATTCAATCATCTGTTTCGCCGTGAAACAAAACCTACATAGGAAAAAGTAGGTAATTTGTGGCAATAGAAATAGAAAATAACCTATTTATGCAACTGAAATGAGAGAGCTTCGAATACGAGAAATACTGGGGTCAGAAAAATCATTCCCATTGCAACACATCAAACACCACTTTATAAAAACCAACAACCATTACACAGCCGAACAACGTGACGTTCAGACCGAGGTGCAAAACCAACATTAAAAAACGACCCAAACATCATTCGAGTTAGACGTAAGACATTAAAAAATAATTTCTCACTTATCTGACCTGGAAATCCGAGCGAACATTTTGGAAAATACCAACGACGCGTGACGTTGGCAGAAATTTATTCATTGGTTTTCCACAACACGGTATTCGTTGTTTTCATTTCGTTTGTACGTAAAAACGAAGGCAAAGTAGACGAATATTTCGTCGTTTTTTTTGTCTGTTTTTAATATTTGAAAAATCTGCTGCCTTAGTTGACAGTTGGTCGAAGTAATTACCTTATGCTACGTGCGTTTGTGACCTTAGAATGACGTGAAGTACCTTTCTCATTTCCCAGATTAAAAAAAAATGGAAACATTTTTTCAACCGAACTGAAAAGCGAACTCATTGAAAATGTAAAATGTAAAGTTTTGAAAATTCATTTCGAAATGAATGATGAATTTTTTTTCGGTAATTAATTATGCATTAAACGACGAGACACGAAGGTTGAGTTGAAAGTGAGAGTTGGAAAAAGCGTATCGTTTCAAAAAGATAAAATCAGAATGATTTTTTCAAAAAAAGTAAAAGTTGAGGAATATCATTCGAAGATACATATCGTACACTCATCATCGATCAATGAACTGCGAGGTAAGTATACGTAAGTAAGGTACACACTAAATACTTTGCTAATTCTTGATAGATTCGAACGTGCCAAATTCCCTAAGGAAACGTCTTTTTCTTATAGCAAACCGACGAATAAAGAAAATAGCAAACTTTCGAACCAAATGTGTTTCAAAGTGAACACCGCCGAAACTTTACCCAACTTTGGTCTTCACAATAAAAAAAAAACGAAGAAAAGGAAAAACATAATAAAATTATGCTGTGTAATTCTACTTTTATATTAAATTCGAAACATTAAAACGTGTAAACAATTACACTAATTACCACTTTCCTCTTCGTATTTTACTTAATGGAAGCTTCGAAAGTTTTTTAAAAAAACATTCGCTTCATTCACCTTCTGACAAGACTTCGTATACGTAATTTCAGCGCAATTAAACAAAACAAAACAACTTTCGGAGAAAAGAGAAATCTATGGTATTTAAAGTTTACATTAAAATAAGCACTTAATAATGTTTTTTCCCTTCCATTCGGTAACCAAATCCAGAAGTCGGAGAATTGGAAAGGAGAACACTAACGCTTAGTGCAGCACGGTTTTAAAGCACGAACGACGATGGCGTGACGTTATAAATAATTTCAATTATCGTTGTTGAAAATTACACAAACTGTACAGGGTTAGTCGACGTTCTAGTTCCTGCCGATTCATACAAATATGCAAGAAACTTGGCTCAAAATTAGTACGAATACTTTCCAACGGCGAGTTGACTGTTGAAAACCCCAGAATTGTACCGTTTAGTCAAAAATCACGTCTTGAATTGATTTTAAAACAGTTTAACCACGGAAATTTCTACTTACATGATGATGGAAAAAACCGTTGGACATAAAACACATTGTAGAGTCGATAAGGAGACAGCGAAATAGAGCGATTGGTGTCGAAATCACCACATGGCAAAAGTCACAAGAGCTCTGATCAAGTGTCTTTTCAGTCATTTTTGATGTTTTTAGCGGCTGGGGTTTGACCAGAAAAAATTGCAATTTTATGTAAGATTTTAAAAATTAACTATTATTTCGGTATAAGAAGAAGAATCAACGAGTCCGAGCGAAATTTTTTTATAGAAAAAAGCATTTCAAGCCGAAAATTCAACCTTTTTTTTCAATTTGCATTTCTTGTTACTTGAAAGGGCATTAAAAAGTTGAAATTTCTTTATTGCACGAAGATTTTTTCAAGCAAATTTATCAATATTAAAGAAAAAAAAGATCAATTAAATTTTCAAATTCGTACTTTTCGTTCTGCTTTTTCAACATTCGCACGTTTTCGTACCTGTAGACACCCTGGTATTAACCCATCCATCAGCGACCACTTTGAAAATTGAACATAAAGAGCGCGACCTCAGTAAGTATTTGCCACGCGCCGTAGTGGAGTAACGTTGAGCTCGGGCTCGTTGTGTTCAATTTTCATAGTGGTCGCTGAGGAACGGGTTAATATTATGCATTGATCGAGCTAAAAAAATTTTGGCACCATTTTCTCACGGAATGACACTGAATTATAGGATTGGGTCCCAAAAAAATCAAAATTTTTCCCTTTCAAGTATAAAAAACACCATTCAAGAACTTTTTTTTTCGGTTTTAAATTTTTGAAACAATCTTACCATAGTTTTTGGGCCTCGAAAAAAATATAACTCATGCCTAAGGATATTACAAAATAAGAAAAAAATTCAGCCATGTCTACCCAAACCCCCCACAAATTTTTAAGCGATTTTTCGAAAATTTCTTTGAGTCAAAAAATTGAGAAAATTCTGACCATTCTTTTGAGAAAATTTCCACGAGTGACCCACATGGTGCTTACAGTCTGTGAAAGTTCAAGGATTTTTCGCTCGCCTCATCCAAAAATATCGCGTATTGAAGTTTCGATATTCAGGTGTGATAATTCGGGGAACGGGTAGAGTTGAAAATTCCGAGGTGAGTTTTTACATCAAAGGTAACATTCAGGACCACTTCCGAGGAAATTTTGGTCAAGGTCCGATTCCACTATACTATCAGGGAAGGCTCTTTCATTAAATTTTTAAATAATTCAATAAAAACCAAAACCAATACTCTCAAATCGACCAAAACCTCACGAAAACTATGGAACGTAGAAATATCAACAGATTCAGAAACATTCGCCATACCAAATCCCATGCCGGAAAAGAAACTACGACGAAAAAAAAGACCAATTTTCGGCACGTAAATCGAATTCGAGACAGTATGAAAAAAACACCACGACTTCCATTTCATCTCGAATCACTGCTAAGTTTTAAGAATGTAAAAGACAAGGACCCGACAATGCTAGTTTTCCTTTCAGTCCACTGCGGTAGCCGTAAAGCTCTAGCTGAAAATGAACAAAACAGCGCAAAAATTACGATGACAAAGAATCAGCAGCCGTCTAAAGAAAAAAAATCTAACCTATCACACGCGAAAATGAACCGTATAAAAACTGAAGACGTATACACGATGTATACAACGTCGTATTGGTTTTTATTTCGATGCTCTCAAGACCCAATGAAGAAAAATAAAAATATTTCCACACAGCTTTCGGTATCGCGAAGCAAAGAAAACCGGAGCACGGACGTGACTGTATTAAAAATTGGCAACGTAAAAATCTGTATCAAAGTATCTCCGCCTGATGTAAAAACCGTCTGGTGTAATTTCCAACCTCTCTCGCTCTCGCTCTTCGTCGTCCAACAACGTATTTTTATCACCAGTAAAAATCTGTACGTAGAGAAGGGGAAAATACGCCATTGAGAATAGTAGAGGAGCGAATAAAGTAAATATAATATTGAAAAGTGATTTTTATACAGTAACTCGGGAACAAAAAAAAAAAAGTACGAGTAGATTAACCTGCAAAACAAATAACAGCATGTTTATTCTTCAGGGGAAAAAACTAATTGCGAAATAACCTTTGTATTGCACCGAACTGATGTAAAATTGCTTTTTTTTCGCTTTTTGCTCGGGATTATATCACAAAGTGGCTGGGCGATGGGACGAGTTTAATATCCAGCAGGATAACAAGGTCATCGTCCAAAAAAATTCCCCTTCGGATAAATAATGGATATGAATTTTCCTACCCTATTATATGGAAAATTCGACCCTGAATGAGTAGATAGGTAATAAAAAACTTCATAAGAAGGTTCACAATATCTATAGAACACGAAAGAGAATGAGATGATGCTGCGACACAGCGATTATCGATGTGGGTAGGTGACTTGGGTGCGGGGTTACGAGGATTTCATGCTAAATGCCAGACATTCGAGTGAAGAAAACCTCGAATTATTAGTTTCTTTGGTAAAAAGTCACCTGTAGACTCGGTGTAACATGTGATCGCACACGATGGTGGTTTTTATTCGTACGATAGACGGTGCGTTTCAAGTACTTACAATTACGAAAGTATGTTTAGTGGAGGAGAAAATTCCTGGCGAGGGTCGAGATGAAATAAGCTAGTTCGAGCATCGACATGAATTTATTTTTTGACGTTAGTTTTCACGAAAGAGTGAATGCGGTCTTTTTGCTGTATGAATGTGTTTATTTCTTTTCGTTTTATTCGCTATGTTGTGGGTATTTTTCGGAATACCTTTTGTATGCATTTTTTTGTGTGCAAATTTCTCACCTTTTTCTGGGAGGATGCAAGAAGACGGATTTCATGTGGGAAAAAAACGACAAAGATTATGTTAACATACATGATTATATCTCAAACAAATAGAAAATGAAATGAACAACCTCAACCTCAAATTTCTAGAGAACGATAACAAATGCTAACGAAGACCTTTTCCTGGAAGAAAAAAAAGAAAATGAGTACCTCTCAACCATGGTGAATCAAAAATTCATCATTCAAAAAAAATATATCCGTAAGAACAGGTTTTCATGTACTTGAAAATTAGAAAATACACATATGTTCGTCAGTTCATGAAAAACTCCATTTTGAAATCAACTACAAGTCATCAGTAAGTAACATTGAAATTAATGGTTTTTTTTTTGCACGTAGATCTGATGGGAACACTAAAAGTGTCTTTAGGAGGTTCCGACCTCACTAATAATAAAAATTTAATAAAAAATCATAGAAATCATACAAATTTCTTTTTCAAATTTTGAAATTCTCATAAACATAATTTCAAGTAGGTATGACAAAAATGTTTGAACATCGTTTGAAATTTCATCTAAAATTATCAAAACTTTTTGATAAAATCAAAATCATAAAACCGATCTAAAATGTTGATAAACTCGTACCAATTTTCATAAAAAAAAAAGGATAGACATTGTAAAAAAGGTCATAAACGAAGAAAATCATCAAAAATGTCATTCGTATTCAAGAATTTTTCATAAATATCGGTTAACGTACTTCAAAAACATAATACAATTCATGAAAATATTCAAACAATTCAGAAAAAGTGAGGGCTTTCTATAAAAAGTTGTTGAAAAGTATAATGCCTGCAGTACACTCTCGTCGAGTCAACGCGAGACCACGCGAATGCGAGAGTGTACTGCAGACGCTCGCCTCGCCTCGCCATGTCTCGCGTTCGCGTCGCCTCGCGAGCGCTCGCTATCAAGTCGGTTTTTATGACACGAGTCAAAGGACACGAGACATCGAGGCGAGTGTGCTCATTCACTCTCGTATGCTCTCTTGTATAGTTCAATATTTTTCGAGTTGAGTTGTTATTTTTCGAGTTTTGTGTCTTCAATAATGTCTACCCCTAAGTCGTCTGCACCGGCAGCGGAATGGAGTAACGAATTCACTCCGTCATTCCTTGAGAAATATGAAAATGAACCAGTCATTTGGGATCCAAAACACATTCACCACAAGGACAAAAAGCGAGTGAATGACGCATGGCTTCATATTAAAGAAAGTGTAAATCGGCCGGTAAGCGAATTGAAAGCAAAAAAGAATTCTTTGATGGCTACATTTCGGGGCCATTTAAGGAGAAAAAAGGCGTCAGGCCGAAGCGGAGCCGGCACAACTGAAATGTATAAGCCGACTTGGTTTGCTTATGAAATTATGGAAAATTTCCTGTGTTCAGTGTATCAGTGCGTGTCAACTTTGAATTCTGAGAATGCGGTAAGTAAAATAAATGAAATAGATAATTCTATCATTCATAAGTACACTTTATTAGTACTGAGTAAATAAAATTAGCAACAAAAACGTGCAACAAATCCGACTATTGCATCATCTCTTCCGCTTACGAATAGGTACTAAATACAGAATTAATGATTGCAAAAGTATTGAGTAAATTCATCTCGAATTTTGTTTGCGGTCATTGCCGATCTCCGAGCCACTGGTCGTATGGGCTGAATGGCGCAAGAGTTGTTTGTATTCTGCCTCCATGATCCTCCTTGGATTAAAGTGCCATCTTCATTATAACCATCAATAGTACCTGATGGAGCATACACATGTTTGGAAGTTGCACTTTTCATAAGAAAATTATGCAGTAGTACGCATGTCATTGTGAAAGTGACACTTTCTCTGGGTATGAACTGACAAACAGACGACGAGTGGCGAGCGTCGAATGTACGCGAGAGTGTACTAGGAACGCTCGCTCTCGCCTCGCGTTGCCTCGTGTAGATGTCTCGGCGAATGTTCGCCAACGAACATTCGTCGAGAGTGTACTGCAGGCATAACAAGTAACGATATTCTTTTGAAGTGACCGTGTATTCCAGTCTGCATTTTTTCGAAATGAACATACGTAGGTACCTAGTACCTACCTATTTTTCCCTGTTAAAGGCCACCCTTATCCATCCACCAGCTATTTCAATACTTTCCTTTTTTTTCTCTCCGTATGGTTACATTTATCTATATTTCTGCTGAAATGGACTTTACTCTTTCAGTATTTCTACCTCTAATTCAGTTTTTTTTGGTTGTACAAATTCAAGAAATTTGATAACCTCATTTTATCTTACTGATTAGTCACTCAGTCAATTTTTCACATCGAATTGATTTTTTTTCAAAAATCGAGCAAAAATAAATATGTGTATGCATTATATTGAGATAAACAGTTAAAATGTCACAATAAAATTATTTTATTGGCGAATAAATGCAGAAACATTATTTGAAACTTATTAACACTAGGTACGTAAATTATCCATAATTGAGACAAGGTATTTTTATTCTGAATCAAACCATCTTGATATGGGTATTTTTAATACTCTGCAACTTTCGTTTGAATGTTTTTCTCATATCTTTGATTCAGCTTTTTCTTCATTCGAGGAAAATCAAGAAATACTGTAAAAGTTGTTCAAATTCTGTAAAATCGTTGAAAACTCCTAGGTAAATAACGAAAATATTGTAAAAATGTAAAGAAGGGAGGCAGAGTAGAAACAATTATTCTTTTGTGTTAAGGTCTTGACACCAAAGATGGCCGAGGTGGGTACATAACATGGCCCACTTCTCGTTTCTCAGCAACTACTCTGATGAGTAGGTACTTGATGTCAAACCTTGTTCACAGTTGCCATAACTTTTGTATTTCGTTTCATGTGACTAGCTTAGCACTAGCAAGAAAAAAATTAATTGTTTACTCTGAATTGTCATAGAAAAGTAATTAGCTACTTTTGCAAATTTGGTTTTTTCGATATTATTTCGTGAAATCATTAGGCGAACTTTTAATAATTTTATACCATTTTAAAGCTAAAGAGAAAAAAATATTATAAAGATATATTAGTGAAATCATATTTCGTTTTGGTACAAATGTAAGAAATATGAATCAAAGTTGAGCAACTTCAGGACAATTTAATTTCAATTTTTGAGAACACTTCAAGTGATTTTTTTTCGAATTCGAGTAACTCGTTTGTTTGAAAAAAGAGAAAAGTGGTCAAAAAGATATCAAAATTTTACAAATTGGTAAAAAATAAGTATGAGTTTCAATTTTTGTTTCATTTTGTTTGTTTTTTTTTTGTTTTTTTGGTAAAGTTGGTATACCGGAAAAAATGTCGAAATTACATTGAAAAAAACTCCAAAATTTTACTTGGTGTAATTTAAAATTTTTGTTGATGTATTTTATTAGCTATCCAACGAGCCCAGAACTAAGTTTCTACCTTTCTTCCCCCCCCCCAGATCGATTTTTAAAAACTGCGTCTTTTAAAAACTTTGTCAATTGTTGCTAGTTCGCTGGAATAGAGGGAAGACCAAGCGGTGTATTGATGATATACCCATTTTGAAGTAAATTTACTTCTCTTTCGGATGAGATCAAGTGCAGCTCTCTAGCTCGTTTCGTTCGTTTTCTACAGGCGAAAGAATCAAACGAGTCATGTTTAAAGATTTTTTTCTTTCTTGAAAACAATTTTTCTACTTTTGAAATTTTTCATACACGTGAATTTTCGGGCTAAAGGGATGAAAAATATAGGGCTTGAAATTTTCTTTCTTCTTAAGGTTACTATTCTTCTAGGAGGCTTAATTTTCAAGATATTTGCAGTCAAAAAAAGTTGAAAATTATTTTGTTTGTATTTTTCCCATAAACATGGATTTTTTGGCCAGCAAACTAAGGGTGCCACGAAAAAAAATGCGAGGGATGAAAATTGTAGAGCATAAAATTCTCTTTCTGCTATAAGATATTAGCTTTTTTTTTTTTCTAGGTGTCTTAGTTTTCGAGATATTTGCTGTCAAAGTAGACTTCATGTTCGAAATGTTTGAAGCCAAAAATGTTTCATTTTTACAATTATCTGACGACTTTATAACTTCATCATAAACAACATAGATTTCCTGGCTAAAATAAGGATGCTACGAAAAAAAATGGAAGGGATGAAAATTGTAGAGCTTTTTAGGGTTTTATTTTTTCAGATTTTCAACCCATAGCCAATCAGCGAACGGCTATTTTCAGTAAGCCAATAAGAGAATAGTATTTTAAAACTTGTTATTTTTGTCACTGGGATCGTT
>FIZU01053530.1:0-23355 GCA_900064475.1 Pseudococcus longispinus
TAATTGTAACTCGCTAACAACATTACGTAAATCTATATCGTAGGTACGCTTCGTTTTAGCCTGGTCTTCATTGAAGCGCGCTCTATAGCTTCTATCACACAGCATGTCACCCAGAACTTACAATCGTATTTTGAGCTGCCGTAGTTGATTTTTCGATTTTTGGCGAATTTTTGAAAATACCGAAAATAGCCCATTGGTATATCAATTTTTTACAAATGCGGTAAATTTTCAGATAAAATTTTGAAACTTGGTATGCATACTAAAGTCGACCCCCCCGAGTCGATTGCAACTATTTTCGAAGCGATCTGTAGCCTCTAGCAAAAGTTGACTTTTCTCCAGCATTTTGGAATCACTCCAGAAAGCGCTGTAATCAACTTCGGCAGCTAAAAATTTAGTCCTGGCGTTAGGGTGATATTATTAGTCGATTAACACGGTTGAATCAAAAATTTGAGGTGACGAGTTGACACGTGAATTTTTTACAACTCAAAATTTTCGCATGTAAAAAAAATTCCAAACAAATTCACGTGGCAACTCGTCAGCCCAGATTTTTGATTCAACCGTGCCAATCGACTAATAATATCACTCTGGCGTCACGATAAAATTTTTAACTACCGAAGTTTGAAGAGATTCCAAAATGCTGGAGAAAAGTCAACTTTTGCTGAAGGCTCCACATCGCTTCGAAAATAGTTGCAACCGACTTGGGGGGTCTATTTTAGTATACTTACATACCAAGTTTCAGAATTTTGTCTCAAAATTTACCGTATTTGTAAAAAATTGATAAACCAACGGGCAATTTTCGATATTTTCAAAAATTGGAAAAATCAACTTCAGCAGCTCAAAATTTTGGTGTGAAGTCTGGATGACATGCTATTTAAGTGAGCTAAATTTCAGCTCGATCAGAGTTGACGAGTTGACAAAGTTCCCTTGTTAGTAGGTAGGTAGCTTTTGAACGAATTTTTCACATCTATACGTAGGTGAAAGACCCTGCGGGCTCAGACAGACAAAAAAAACTGGCGTTCTTCAACTTTTTTCACTTGAAATGATCGTTATTGGTTGAAGAATTTTTTTCATGTCGTTTATTCAACATCTATTTGATTCAATTGTTTTATTTTAATAAGTTAACTTACCTAATATTCAGGGATAATCACTTTTCTTCAAAATTTTAGTTTTTTCGAGTAATTACCTTATCTTCTTTGTTTTTGCATCTTGTTCATATTTCACTTTGAATTTAACATTAAAGTCGGCACACCGCGCCGTGTCGTACTGACGGCGATTCTGATCAAGTGATTATCTACCATACCGCTTCCGCGTAGGCGTGTAGGTGTGTTGATCGAATGTTACTAAGGAAAATTCGGAAGAATAGGTGTAGGGAAGACTTTGCTCACTTGACTTACTTAGGTATGGATAGGAAGGTGGATTTCCATGGTCGAGTTTGCCTCGGTCGTCGGTTGTACATACGGAATGGAATAGCATAAGTATACGAGTATCTATGCAGTAAGTTCGAGAAATACTGAAAGTGAAAGCGTTCTAGTCAAGTGCCAACACATATCCAACCTATTCGTAATCGTAAGCCACGCATCGCACTGATCCTACTATTGTTGTAAGGCTATAGGTACCTAGACCTACTATGCAAGTATAATTTTTTAAGAAGTGTTTCGAAAGAATTTTTTGTACATATTTCTTTTTTTTATTTTTCCTCGCAATACTCAAAGAGTAGGTAAGAAAAAAAGTTGGGTATTATATAGCCATACTGATTATTGCATAAGAGACGTCCATCGCAACGCGTCGTCTTCAAGAAAAAAACCGCTCATTAAAACTGCCGAATAAACTCGTAACTTTGTTTGGAAAGAAACATAACCTCTATAATCTTTGGTAAATGAGATTAAAGTGTAAGATTCGTGAAAAAGCTTTTTATTATCTTACCAAATTACAAAATGCCAAACGCAGTAATCCTCCGCTAATTCCATTACGAATCTTCTCGTTTGTTTTTTTTTTCATTTTCGGTTTTTGTTTTTTCTTCTTTTCGCTGTCTTGTTTTGCTTCGACGTCTCTTTTTTTTTTTTTCATTTCATAATCGTTTCTTTGTTGTTGTTTTTTTTCTTATTACTTACGTAATACACGTTTGGCGTGTCACGGAAATGGAAACTGTTCAACGTATTGCGTGATGACTGCTGAGTAATAAGTATATTGTATATTATAGATACATTCCTATCAATGTACTCGTACCTAGCTGTAGCTAGTAGCTACTACGTACATCAATTACCTAATCATGGCTGTTAAATCTGTCGAACCATGCGATTTTCACAATTTCATCAATCACGTTCACCATGCGACACGACTACCGTCCTGCTTTATATGTGCAATTGGCCAACAACGGGTACCTATAGATATCAAGGTACCTACTTAGTACTTACACGTATACCTGTGTATCCAGACTTCTCGATATTTCAGCGATCTGCAATGTTCCAACCCTCTGGTGGAGGGCAATAAATGGTATCCAATCTCGAAGTCAATGGCTTAAAGAGGTGTAGAAACTCAAATTTCACTTTTTCAGGGGATTGACCGAGGTACCAGGCACCTGGTATTACCTAAAAGCAAGGGTGGTTGAACAGAACAATGATTTGTTCTGTTCTGTTCATTGTTCAAGTTTTTTTTTTTGGAGGAATCGTTCGGTTTTGTCATTTTTCTCGTAACTGTTCAAGTTTACTGTTTGATCTGATCATGAATTTAAGTTCGGAAAGTTTCAATTGTTCTGTATTGATCTTGTTCAGCTTGATTTTTTTTCGTTCTGTTTTGTTCATATTGTTCTGTTCAATGAACGTTTCAAATTTTTTAATTTTTAAATACCGCCAGGTTCGCTACTATTATTCATATTCACACATTAATACTGTAAGGTAATAATACTATCACACAAATGAAGCTGAAATGAGGTACGAGTCTATGGAGGAAAATGGAAATTGACAGAGCGAAAAATTTTTGAATTAATTTTATAGAAAATTCAGACAAGACTGAACTTTACTATCGGTATATTTATATTGTGCATAATGAATAAAATTCGTGTACTTCATTTTATTTTCAACTAAATACCCGAAATCTTCAATCAAAATTCAAAAGTTCAAAATTCCTTATGCAATTTACAGAATCAATTTTTTTAAATATTTAAAAAAAATGATTCTGTGGTTGTTTAATTGTTATGTTCCGTTATGAAGTTTTTATATTTTTTTTGTTCTGTTCTGGTTTTTGATCGATTAAATTTAATACGTTTTGTTCGGGTATTGGTTATGTCCATTTTTCTAGGAAGGTGATTCGTTTTGTTCTGGTATTGGTTCATTTGGTTCAATGAGCAACAAATTTTTCTGTTCATTACTCGGTTGATTTGTTCCATTCTATTCCATTCTGTTTAACCACCCCCTGCCCAAAAGTAGAAAAAAACTGCGTTTTTCCAAAAGTGACCCTACTTTAAACACCGCTCAGCTCCACCTTCATTTGGGCTAGGCGTCTAAATCTTCTATGGTGTATCTCCAACTCAAAATGAACCACTCCCTTGGATTTGGTCAAAAACCGAGGCATGTTTTTTTTTCACTTCACCCTAATGCACTCAACTACTGGTGTAGAATAGGACTCAGCCACCCTTTTTAGGGAAAAAAGTCACGTTTTATGTTGCATGAAAAATACGTTGCGACAATTTGAGACTTTACGTAGCGTAAAACGCTCTAGCAAAAAAACGCGTTGTGTATTTTTGTGAATTTTTACAGTAAAATAAAAACTCGCGTTGCATATCTATCTTAGAAGTTTTATATCGACTTTTGACCAAAAAAATGAAAATTTCTTTAATTTTTAGCCTCCCACTCCTCAAATCCGCTACTGCCACAATGCAGAATGATGCGGTTTTTAAACGATTTTTGTTACTAATAAACGCCCTGCGACTATTAGAGACTTTACGCAGCAATATCCGCGTAAAAAACCCGTACATCGCGTATTTTACTGTGTTCTCGCGAATTTTTCCTAACAGGGAGCAGAGTTGTAAAAGATAGGTTCCAAACCTATTTTGAATAGAAAATAGAAGATAGGTGATTTTCAAAATTATTAGGTACCTACCTATCAAAATATAGATATAAATAGTTTTGAAAATCTATCTTCGAATAACGAATATAAATACTTATTTTCAAAATACGTTTATTCGAATACGAATAATTTTTTTTTTATTGGTATTCAAGCAATGTAAAAGAGATAGAAAAATAGAGTTCTTTGAATTATGCAAGAGTTTTTTGAGCGATGTTTGAATTGGACGTTTTGAAAATAGAATTTTCAATTTTAGCCAATCAAATTTAGATCAGACAGCTAAATCCATCAAAAAAGTGAAAATTCTGCTGAATTTCGTTTATTCGAAGTTACTTTAAATATGTATTTGAAAATGATCGAATACTCTTTTTTCAGAACTATTTGAAAATAGAAGATATAAATAGGTTGAAAAATGATTTTGAATATTAAATATAAAATAGGTATTTTCTATACCAAAATAGATATTTTCTATACCAAAATAGGTATTTTCTATACCGAAATAGGTATTTATATTCGAAGTATCAAATATTCGTCGCAACTCTGGAAGGGAGGCAAAGCAAAATGCTTGAAAAAAACCAATCATTTTTTTGTTTTTCCAACGAAATTTTTCAAAAAAATGTTCACCGTAACACATTTCTTTTCTTTTGTTGAAAATTTTTCCAAAAATTGTGTCTTTTTTTTGATTTTTCTTGTCCCAATATCGTTTTTTTTTCATTTTGTGATATGTATCAAGTTGGTGACGCGGAGTGGTGAATGGGACTATCTACAGTGCGTAGTATCAATTTGTACCTATTTCAATTAGATTTTTACTTTTTTTTTCATCAAAATTAATTTTCAAAAAATGTGTAGGTTAAAAATCGAAAAAATCGAACAATTTTCAACTCGCAGGCTAAGAAAGAAATTTTACTCTTTTTTACGCTTCAAAATGCGAAATGTAATTTAAAAAAATAAAAAAAAGAAGTCGTCTCTTTCGCAAATTTTTCAACTCGAACATAATTTTCCCGACTAAACGTTGATACGGTGTGAGTAGGTAAAATATTATATACGTATAAGTACTTCAACTCGTACTATTAGGCAATTAATTATTTCATTTTTTACAACCACTTATGTTGGTTTTGTTTACAGATGCGCAAATCGTTATTCGCATACCACTATACTATAACAGCGAAATTGCTCGGTAAGTTTTTTTTCGCAAATGTACCTACTTATACCTACCGCATGCATGAGTATCTACGTTTTTTTTGTTCTTTTTGTTGGGGGAACCACGCGCACTAAAAAATAGCTGAAAGAAGAATTGTTAGGAAAAAAGTGAAATATTTTTTATTCGAAATTTTTTCCACGACTTCGTTTTTTGAGGAATTATTGAATCGTTTTTTTTTTTTTTTTTTTTGAAGCAACATAAATCCCCTTTTTTCGAAAATGAGGCTTTCAATGAAATCTGGTCGTCTTGCGAACTTAAAAAATATATTAAAAAATTACGTCACTCACATGCATAAAATAGCCTACAAACCATAACAAAGATTGCGTTTTTCAAAAAACAACCCAAGTTCAAATTGTTCATTTCTTACAAAACAACATAGGCTCCTGATTAACGTTAAAAAATGGACTGGTATGGGAATGCTGGTTCGATATGTGGCTAAAAAATTCGCTTCGTTCTACAGACTGTTATTAAAGTGGCCGAAATCTGAATAATTGAATTTTCATCATTTTTTCCCTTCGAAAATGATAATTTGATGAATTCGATTTGTAATTATTATTGTTGTTGTTTTTTTCAATGGTTGGTATTAGTAGTAGTCAGAAATGGCATTTTTAGAATTTTTTCGGGAAAATGAAAATTTTTATGCGAAATCATTATTCATTTTTCGTAAAACAACATAAGTCCAAAAACATCGCAGCCCCTAGGAAGGATGATTATCGTTGTGTCAATAAAAACGCGGGGTCGCATTTTCGATGTTACTATAGTGCATCGTATGACCAGGTCTGTACTTTATAATGAACCATTATTTTATCATGCGGAAAGTTTTTTTTGTTTCCTGCGTAAAAAGTATTTTGTGACTTATGTTGTTTAAAAAAAAAATTCTGAAGATTCTTATCTTGTTTGCATCGCACCCGGGTGGTGTTTTTGTTTCGCCATCATAATTTGCTACATTTTTCTGTAGCCTAAACCAGTTTCATATTTATGTGCCTTGTGAATACTCGACACGATACGACCAAACGACTGAAACGACAACGCAACTCACCAACGGCATGTTAGCCGTTGTTGATAAAGTTGCCTACCTTGTTTGCCGTAAATTGAAAAGGATGAGAATGAAATTGCATACTCAGTTTGCCGTAAATGCGAATGTTTTATTGTGTGGGGCGATGTCGCGTCATGTACCTAACCTACTGTAGGTATAGGTACCTGACATGGGGATACTTTGAACACCGTAACTTTTTCGTTTTGACGCGCTCTCGCGAAGAATGTATTAATGTTCGAATGAGTAAAACTGTCCAGATATGTAGTGAAGTGTTGGTAGGAATGTCCCCTCGATGAAAATCTTCAAAATTTTGGGGTTGAGTTTACCCCCTTTCGAGTTGAAATTTGAAATAAAAAAAAACTACGAATTCTTAACACGATAAACTTGAAAGGACCAAACTTCACTTCGCATATTCGGAGGTAACATAAGCTAAAAAAAAAATTAAGTTGGTGGATCTTTGGCTTCAATATGAACCAATGTTACCTCCATACCAAAGTTGATCATTTTCGAGATAATTTATATTTTGTATGCTGGGGTATCATTGAACGGGTCCTCATTGAACGCCATTTAAAATCTGTTTTTGTTTTTGGATGACGGATACTTATATAGGATATACAGGGGTGAGAACATCATAGAAAATTTTTTCAGAAAATTATTTTAGTAGCGCTTTAGAAAAAATTAAGATTGACGCAAAAAATTCTAGATTTCAATTTTGCTTGCGCTTTTTTCGGTTGTTTAGCGTTCAGTTGTTCGGTTTCGCTAAAACGGAGCTAAAACTTAGTACTCTGACTATTTTTGATGTAAGAAATGTGATATGTGAAAAAAAATGGGGTGGTTAAAGTTACCCCAAATAGTGAGGTAACTTTGAACACACTTTGAGCTCAAATATTGAGCGAACTGAAAGAGGTAGGCGGGCGAACAAAAAATGTCCTGGTTGGTCTCAACGAGTACTATCCTAAACCGGAAGCTCAGCATTTTAACCTAAGAATTCGAGACTCTACGTGACAAAATGTATCAAAAGATGTTCAAAGTATCCCCCATTCCACAGTACATACATACCTACTTGTACTACCAACGTACATGAATATTGCAGGTTTAATGATCAACTATCAACAATTATTGTCAATGAAGCATTGACTTTTCTTTATCCTACTGTTGACAGTTCATTGGTAGACACTACCTAGTTGATAGTATGATACCTACTTGATTTTGATGATAAAATAAACTCCTTCGCTATTCCCCAGTTTTTTATATTTTTTTTATATAAGTATGTTTTTGATAAAATCATTTACCCGAAGTTGCTTTCTTTTGGAAAGTTCAAGAATAATGAATACCTACAGCTACCGATGAGTATTGGCAGAGGAATTTTTGGAGTTTTCTGATACCTATATGATATCAAACCGCCTAATTCTTTCAAATTATTTTCTGAACGTTAATTTACACACGTATAGGTAATAAAGGTTTTTTGATATAATCTTTTCTGGTCAATGTGCTTGTGCGCTATTCGATTTCCGTTCAAGCATTTATTTATCATCGCAATAACAGGACGCTGAAGCGTCCACTAGTCCATTTGTCACTCGTGATATGTACTATGTACCTGCTCAAAAATAGCACGGTATCTACAATATTTCGCAATTTGCAAAACGTACCTACAGTACGGCTTAAAACCAAAGAACGCCGAACAATAGCTAAAGGTATCTTACGACACGAGTACATAGGTACGAGCTGGTATGTACCGAACCTAACATTCTTCTGTTTTTTGTTTTATTTGGTACCACGTTTGTTGCAAGCAGCTACAAGATTACGAGTACAACGCAAATACACCGGTCTCGACTCGTCTCGTCTCGTCGCGTCGCGTCGTTTCATTTACCTTGTGAAACAATATCTGTATACCTACGTACGTTATAAGTTTTATGAAGCGTAAAATGGAATTTTATTTGTTTTCAAACGATACGGCCGAGCTCTTAAATTTTTATTTGATTCGCGTTTTACTCGTATTTTCAATATTGTGTGAAAAGGAATCGGTGGAGGAGGGGGGATGTTGAAAGAAGAAAATAATAGCTTATCTGCGGGGCGGCGATAGTCTTTCGTAGACGTTGGACGGTGATTTTAATCTCGTGATAACGAACGTGCGACCTTTCCGCATCGAATCGTTTAAATTTTATTTGCGGATACTCCACTTACGCGGACAAAGTTTACAAAATTTTCTTTTATCGATTTCGCAGTGCTTCTTATTCAACGCCGCAAGTCATGTGCATAAAGTTATACTCGTAGCTTACAGCACGTAGCATTATGCGGAATTGTTTTACGTAAGCCTACACGGTTGCGCGATGTACTCGCTAGTCGCTACTAGCTACTCGTATAGGTCTTCGACTCTTCTGTCAGAACCTCACTAACCTTATACAGCGGTTTTTTGAGTTTTAGACCCCCAAAACACGCTTAAACAAAAGCTGACACGCGGGTTTCTAGGTGCAATTTGAGTTTCTGCATCGATCTGAATAGTTATTTTTTCGATTTGAGACCGTTTTCTATCCCCCCTCCCCGGATTAAATTCGCAAATCGGTGTTTCTCAAGTTTACGAAATCGTTTTTATCATTTAACGCTAAAACTGGGCTTTCTACCGAAAAAAGTATACCTAATGCCCAATGTTGAATATCATCAAATTTACCACTTAAAACATGCTTTAAATTATACGTATACTTGATTTTACGAAAAAAAAATTTTTTTATGTTGTTCAACTTGAGAATATTTCTTCATAAAATTGAGTCTACTTAAAATTCAAGGCATGTTTCAGGTTGCAAATTTGATGCTCTTTAACATTGGTCATTATACTTTTTTTGGTAGAAAGCCTAGTTTTGGCGTTAAACGATAAAAACGATTTTGTAAATTTGAAAAACACCGATTTGCGAACTTGAAATCGAAAAAACAACTGTTCAGATCAATGCAGAAACTCAAATTGTACCTAGAAACCCGCGTGACAGCTTTTGTTTAGTGGTGTTTTGGGGGGTTAAAACTCAAAAAATAACGTTTTTTTTTTCGAAAATGATCCCTGTTTGAAGTAATTTACTCTACCACTATACATTAGGGTGGAGCGCAAAAAAAAACATATCTCGAATTTTGACCAAATTTAAGGGGATGGTTCATATTTAGTTAGGGATGAACCATAGAAAATTTTAGACCCCTAGCTCAAAAGGGAGCGGAGCTAGGAGGCCTTAAAGTGAGGTAACTTTCTAAAAAAAACACAGTTTTTGGCCACTTTTGGGTAGTGCCACCTTTGTAGCACCTCGGTCACTCTCCCAAAAAGTTGCGATTTGAGTTTCTAGTTAAAAAGTTGCAGATTGGTGAAAAATCTAGATTTTTGATTTTTTTAAAAACTGAAATACTGTTCACTTGGTACCAAAACCAGGCCTAAATGGCTCCTATTGATCCAAAACAATTTTTTCGATTGCATAAATTGAAAAGTTTAAATTGCAGTGTGATCAACTTTCTATTTTTATGAAAAAAACTCAAATTTCGTAATTTTTCATAGTGAAAATCAATATTTTACAAAAATTGAAAGTATAGTCACCCTGCAATTAAAACTTTTCAACTTTTGCAATCGAAATAATTTTTTGGATCAATAGGAGCCATTTAGACCCGGTTTTGGTACCAAGTGAACAGTATTTCAGTTTTTAAAAAAATCAAAAATCTAGATTTTTCACCTATCTGCAACTTTTTAACCGCCCGGTAAGGTAGGAAAAGTGGTACCCAATTTCGAGCTCAATGGTTTGGGGAGATGTAGAAACTTAAATCGCAACTTTTTGGGAGAGTGACCGAGGTGCTACGAAGGTGGCACTACCCAAAAGTGGCCAAAAACTGTGTTTTTTTTTCGAAAGTTACACCACTTTGAGGCCTCCTAGCTCCGCTCCCCTTTGAGCTAGGCGTCTAAAATTTTCTATGGTTCATCCCCATCTAAATATGAACCACCCCCTTGAATTTGGTCAAAATCCGAGGTATGTTTTTTTTCGCGCTCCATTCTATTATACATGTGGGTATGTAGGTCTAGGTACCTTGATAATCCGCTTCGCCCGGATGTCTAAATACACACATCGTACTTACTACCTACGCAAATCGCCGATCAGCGATGAACAAACATGTGAGCCACCCTTTAGCACTCATCCGAGTATGCCAGTCTCTGCTTTAAAAACCAATTCTGCATTATTTGAGCGGCCAATTAGTATTCCCTAGCGGAGATTCTCTTTTAAAAAAAGCAATCATTCTAACACGATTTTTTAAATCAAATTTCGATTGCCACGAGGACGTTTCTAAAAAAAATAACCTCGATAGTATTTCATACCGATGACATTTGCCATCTTTAAATTTATTCACTTCCTAATAATGAATTGTTTGTTTGTCATTCGACTTCGAACACCCTTTTCAGTTGCACAGTAACTACATGCACTACACCTATATGGTAAATTACGTAGATACCTATAATTATAGCACCCCGGCACATAACTTACAAATATCTATAGTTACCTACCGTTAAATTCTCGAAAAATTTTACGCACTGCGCTTTCAACGTTTTCCATCGTCGAAATTTTTTCAAACACTTTGGCCAAGACTTTTTGGAAATTTGGAATGCAGCCAGAAAAACAAAGAAAATGAGAGACGTTTTAAACGACCAGTCTTGCGCCAACAAAAGAGTTGAGAAAATATTTTTCAACAAGAGTAATATAATACCTAAATTAAAAGGGACAATTTTGTCGCTTCACTCGGTTTTAATTTGTAGGGCAGAAATAACATTGCGATGAGGTAGAGGTAGGTAGGAACCTACATTATAATGTACAATTCGTTGTAGTGCGGACTATGCATTTATGCAGCTCAGCCATAATCGCTGTCGTTATTATAATGCATAGGTATCTACATGCGTGTTATTGCTACTGCGTAAGTGAATAGTAAATACCATACCTTACTAGTATAGGACAGGTCTGAGTTTTTTATTTTGAGGGGGAAGACAAAGAATTCAATTGTACTGTTGTACATACAAGGAAACACATAAGTCAGCTTTTCTCGTCTGAATCCCATTTCGTATGAATTTTCTAGGGTTCTATGAGAATAATACCGAGGACCAAAGTTTTAGAGCCTGAAATTTTCTTTCTCTATAGAGTTATCAGTTTTTTTCTAAGAGGCATAGTTTTCGAGATTTTTGTAGTCAAAGTTCTTGTTTACATTACCAACTTCTACTGCAAAAATTTCGAAAATTAAGCTCCCTAGAAAAAACCTATTTGCTTCTAAAAGAAAGAAAATTCTACGCTCTATAATTTTGATTCTTGACATTTTTTTTGTATGACCATTAGTTTGACCAGAAAATACCTACTTGTTTATGGGAGGAAAACGCATTGTTGCAAATTGGGAAACTGACTTCTACCCCTCCCCCCTCCTATACATGTATTTGTAGATAAATTGAAAAATGGGATGGGGAAAATTAATTCTACGTACCCACTACGTACACGAAGTGTATAGGTACCTACTACCTACTGTACTTATACTAATCTTCCATCTGAAAAAGTGGCTTGAACAACAGCCAGTAGATATATTACTCGTTACTCATATTGTAAGAACAAGCAGGCACCTATTTCCATTTCCAAATATCTTTTATAAGGGAAACGTCACATATGTACCTACATTTTTTTTTTCAAGTGTAAAATAAAGTATAAGTACCTACATCGTATGTACCTAATTATACCTATGTAGGTATCTATAATTTCACAGTTAGATATATCTATTACCTACATCTAAACCATGTTTGTTTTTTACGTTGTTATATGTTCAGGAGCAGACAAGATAAGCTAAAAATCGGCCACGTTCGCTTCTACGACTACGATTGGCATTTGTGATATTATAATGCGATTGAACGTATGCGTTACGGTGTTCCTGATCAGCGCAATTAGTTGCTGGCGCAACCAATCTGGCATCAGGTTGAATGCTAAACCAACTCAAGCGTATTCGGCTTACGGAAACAGAGGTAGAAGTAGCATACAAATTGGTAAAGGATTTGGTTTGAAAGATATGCCGACCACCACTATGAGTACAACTGCCGCTGAAATGGAAGCCGAAGTGGAAGCTGAAGCGGAAGGCGAAGGCGAAGAACCCGCTGGTTACGTGACAAAGCCGCAGATCAGGAATCATCGTAACGCTTTCAATTTAACCATCGGCATTGTAGTGCCATTCAAAAATTTTGGAACCAGAGATTACACCAAAGCCTTGACCAGCGCCATAACTGCGTTGAAGAAAAAAGACCACGAAAAGCAATTCAAAATGAATTTTAGAATAGATATGTTGAATTTGATGGCGCCTAGTCCGATACGTAAGTATCTACCCATTACCTACTTAGTAAATGTACAATTAGGTACCTACACTATTTCCATTAGGTACATATTTGCTCGGTAAATAGTACTCGTAGATACCTTTACACGTACACATACGTGTAAGTACTGTATCTTCAAAAGTACACAAAATTTTAGGTTACTACCTACCTCGTGTTTGAAGATGGTTTTTGCCATCGTTCAAATGAGAATCGAAGCATTCGTGCATACACATATGTACAGCCTATACGCGTAGGTAAGTCTACAACTTTTGGGAAGAGGTTTTACGTAAATTAGATGTATCTACCGGCATAAGGCGGGAACGGAATTTTATTTTTCTTTAGTGCCTAACCTACCTACAACTAGGTACCAACGTCGTACGTCTATGTGTACGCAGTAGGGTAGCAGTTCTTCGACTGTAAAGGAGAAGAAATGACATCGTTTGTGAAAATATTACCAAACCATTTCAAGATGACTTATTTATTTTGCCAAATGCTTCGTCGTATAGTTGAGGATATAAAGAGCACTGTGGGGTGGAGAGAGGGAAATACACCGACGAGACAAGTTTTTTTCCAAGTACCTAGTACCTACCTATCTATTTGTATGAAAATGTAACGCGTACCTATTCCTCTATCTGTAAGTATGCTTAATTGCCAGACACGGAAAAGTTCAGTTCATGAACGAGTCATTCACGGATCGTTCATTTTTTTGGTGAACGATTGAGCTTTGCAAAGTTCATTTTTAATTTTTATCTGAAATTTTTATTTTCTTATCAATTTTCATTCAACTACGTTTTCTGACATTTGACTGAGTGATTTTTGATTTACTGATTTTCAACTAGTCGTTAAAGACGTTTATGGTTTGATTAATTTTTTTTGCGGTATGAAATTTTTAAATAAGTCACTTTTTCAAGATGAGCCCAAATGAACTCCTTCTCTTTGTAAATATTGCGCGAAAAATTCAGTGGTTAGCATAATCGACCGGCAATCCAGAGACTCAAGTTTGAATCCTGGCTGAGGCGCGAATTTTTCGCGGGATATTTCCGAGTAGAACGAGTTCATATGGGCCCATCTTGAAAAAGTGACTTATTTAAAAATTTCATATCTTGTGGGTACCATAAGCAGGCATTCAAATGCTGTCAGCATTCAAGTGTTTTTTTGCGGTGTTCGGTACTTTTTTTTGGCCCATGAACTTGAACGATTTCGTTCATTTTTTTTTATGAACTTGCCCATGTCTGATGTCTGTTTGCTATGTGCAGCTTTGAGAAATCGTTAAAACTACTTGCAACTACAATCTATACGTCGATAAATATAATATCTGTAGCTATTATCACGTAAATAATACAACTACCTACCAATAATTGAAAAGACAGCAAAAAATGAAATTTGAAAAATGCACCAGGGTTTGAAGGGGATGTCGTTTTCCTGCAAGAGGTGCGACGCGTAGTTTGGGACAACGACACTCTATATCCTACCATTCCTACGTTATGGTACCTACTTATGTAGGTAACAAGTTCGCTATTATCGTTTTCGAACCAACTTTGTATGTACTTGTACCTACTTACTATGTACCAAGTACCCACTTGGCACAATTCCCCTATCCCCTTCCATACCGCTACAGCGTATTGAGGTACCTATCAAAATTTAGAATTCGATTACAATTTACAACACGAAGGTACGTATACGCGCTACCTACAGCAAAAGTAGAAATAACGCTACTCGATATTAAATTTCTCGAGTCAACGTGACAAATTTTCGCAGTTGACGAGCTGCTGAAACGAAACGATATTACGATTACTTGCGCGATTCCGCAATTCTATTTACTTACAAGCGTACGCAGAAGCGTATGGTGTAGGTATGTGTATTTAGTTACATACCTACCCAATACCTATCTACATGTCTTTGTAGTATCTTACATATTATGTGTACGCTATGCCTGCAATAACCTAAGTAGTTCGTCTTATCCACTTATCGTGAGAAAGCGCGAACGCGGATATACGATACAAGAACTTGTTACTCGACTCGGCGTAATATCTCAATTCTCATTTCAGCGAATTTTTCTCAGATATACTTACTCGTAGATTTATATATGTTGGTGATGGAATTCACCATCTCGTGAGTTGATTCACTTATAGCCTTTTGTAGGAAAATTGAAAATCATTATCGGTTTTAACTCGACAGACAAAGGCTTTGTACTGCCTAAATTAATTTTTTTTATAGGTACTTCGATACTAGTGCCACGCTCGTATTATTAGTCTGCTTGGTAGGTAGGTACCTAACAACTTTCTCGGGGGTAGGGCACTTATTTGTACCTAACTACCTACTTAGGTACTTATCGGAAGGCAGAAAAAAAAACTTTCTCGTATTTGCTAAAATCGATACATCTTTTCCTCGAGTTTTAAGACGTTATGTTATCAAGAGATTAGGTTGATACATTTTACGACCTTTTTATAAGCTACCTGTAAACTTTCACTCCTTTAAAACTTGCACTCGCCGATGGGAGATAGTTGTCGCGATTCTCTCATCTTTCCATTAAGGCTGAAGCACGACGACGTAACGCGTCGCATAATTCGCGTCTTCTACCTCTCCGTTTTCTTCGTGTTTTTATCTCGGCCCATGTTTAATGGTTATCAGGTCTGCTACTGTTAGTACTAAGTAGTAGGTACAAGTACTCATACTCGTAGGTAAAATTACTGACTCGGTAATTCGAACGGTTGTCGGTTACGAACCATTACGTTTCAGTTCTAGCCTTTTTGTATGTAAAGTCATAACCTATCTACTCGTATGTATACCTAGATACAAGCACGAACATCCCAATTTCCAACAGTCCAACTGCGAAGCGCAATTCGGTGGCGGCAAGTGGCAATCCGACATGCGACATAGCGTCTGTTCTGCTACAAGCGAGGGGCCCATCGCGTCCACAATTCGTAACTTGTACTCGTAGGAACACAAATTTCAACTGTTTGGTCCCCTTTCCTCTTTCCCCTTTCCCTACCTTTTCGGGGACCCTTCACCATGCCGAATTGCCGATAGATAGATAGTACATTAGGTAATTACGACGAGTACATAACCTCGCCTGTTGCATTTTATTTTTCACATTTCAACTAAACAAGCCTCACTTAATACGAGTATTTACGCGTACATACCTACATATTGTACCTACTACTCGTATATAGCGCGAATGTCGAGCTTACCTAGTCTACCTACTACATAGGTAGATACGTTCGCGTATTTTCGAAATTATTTTGTTCGCTGTCGAGACAATGAAACGCGTATTAATCGGCGGATTTCGGGTCGTTGCGTGCTCGTTTCGCTTCACGTTCGGCGGTGGATGTGGAAATGGAATTGGAAATACTGGCGATGCGTTTCTTCAACGAGACCAATCCTTTAGCCGGTTGAAATAAACGTTTGGCGTAACGGGAATGTCGTTGTTTGTCGACTAGATAAGTGCGTGTTCTCAACTGCGGCTGAGGCTGGAGCTGGAGTTGTCGCGAGTTGGTATCTGCGATTTGGAGCCTATTTGTGGGCGGCGCCGGTGGCGACTGTTTCGTAAGGAGGTCGTCGGCGTCGCATCGCGATCGCGACGGCGGAACACGACCGACGGCCGACGTGAACTTGATGCCGGCGCTTCGTTTATGAATGACGGTATCGATGTCGCGCAAACGTTTCATTTTATTTAGAAATTTTTTTCTGCTATCGGTGCCGCTGATGGTTGTATTCGCGCGCTCTTCTTTTTGCAACGGCTCGTTCGCCTTTGCCGCGATAATCGTTTGTCCGACGCTATCGGTCGCCTCGTTCACCATAGTCGACGAAGTGGACACGGTCGCGAGCGCCGTCGCCCCCGTTCCTTTGTCGCAAAGTTCGCGTCGCCTTCTCGAAGCAGCTTTAAAAGCGATAAACGTCTTTTTCTTAGGCTCACGCACGTTCCGTCCAACAGTGTGCGAAATGGAGTCGTCCGCATTCGCATTTGACCGACTCGCCGCCGATGCCGGTATCTTGGCGCGTTCGTTTTCCGTACGAGTATTTTTATTTTTGGTTTTGGTTTTGGTTTTGGCTTTGACTTTGGCTTTCCTATTCGCTTTGAAATTTGTTTGCCCTGTTCGAGTGCGACCACCGTCGGTGGGCGGCTTCTTCCGTTTATCGTCGCTAACGATGGTCGCCGACACCGTTCTCTTCTCGTCATTCATTTTTTTCTTATTCGTCGCCTTGCCGGTCGTCGAACTCGGTAAATTTCGTAAACCTCTGAACTTTTCTCGAATAGCGTTCGCGAAATTGGTAAATGGCACAAAAACGTCGGTAAGTCTTCTCGGTCTGTTATTCGGTTTCATTTTTGATTCGAGTCGTATAGCACATCGGTCGCTGCTTACGATCGAGAAAATTACGAAAAATACATCTTGTACGTACCTACTTTTACTCTTCGCTGCTCGATCGACTTTGTTTCGTTTTACGGGCGCGTGTGTTTTTGTTGTTGTTGTTATTGTTGTTGTCGTTTTTCAAATTACCTTGGAAATAACGCGTATCGGCCGAGAAATAAATAAGCTTAGTAATCGGTACGAGTATCTTACCTCATCTACCTATCTGTATCTACCTACTTCGTAGGCTACCTAGAAACAGAAAGCGGCAACCCGGCGCGCGACGAGTGATGTGACAAAAACAAAGCACCTCCCGTCTACATTGAAATTACGAGTAACTACCTATCTAACGGTTATATCTCGTGCGTAGTAAAAATTTCCAAATTGCAATAATTGAAAAACACTCGACGCAGGCACCTACCTACGAATTCGAAAATTCTTTTCAAGTTATTGTACGTAGCGAAAAAGAAAACGGCTTGGCAATATACTCGTAAGTAGGTATAGGTAGATCTGGTAACGCTATCTACGACTCGACAGCCGCGGCATGCGGTGGCAGGTGCTGCACGGCGTCACACCTCGTAAACTTGGACAGCTATACGTACACGTAGTACGTAGCTACGTACGCAACTACTCGCAGTTTCTATACCTATTACTATTAGGGTGAAACGACCGTACAGAGCAAAAATTCTTCGATCGTGCTAATTTTTTCCCGCCTTCGTTGATATTTTAAATTGTATCGTTTACACTCTGACTTTTAGCTCCAAAGCCCCGATACCTCCTGTCAGTGCAGCAGAAAAGAGTAGTCGATTTTGGCGTCTAGCTGGCTCGAAAAAAATCCCTCATGTCATGGCACACCCTATCTGTACCTATCCGTATACTACTTATTACCTACCGAACACGTAGGTAGATCTTGACATCCGTAACTACTTAGATCTACCTACTACCCACGTAGTACGTACCCGCGGGCACTATCATGTACTCGAGCGCAATTTCTTCTCAACAACTTCAGTTAGGTACATATCGCACCCCACCCTGGAGCGCGATTCGTCTCGTCAGTTCGCCAACCTTCGAAAAATTGAAAATTTTTAAATTTCCTCGCGTCAGTCGTCGCATTTCGTTTCTTTTCTCTTTTCTTTTCTTTTTTTTCAATGCCGAAGTTGACGAGGAACAGAGACAACAGGGTCCGCGAATATATCGTACTTACGATACGTGTACGCACGTAAACTCGGAGATGGTTTCTATAGAAACAAAATGTACGGATGCGCGATTGTTTCGGCGCTGTATTAGACGAGCGTCGAGTAAACTGAACGTGTACCAGTAAATGTGTGCGAGAAGAGCGATATTCTATTACGTCGAGTCTCGCAACCGTGGTCTGCTCGAATGGCGAAGACGAACGCCTCTATGAAATGGGTTTAGTTGTGCGTTCGGTTGGTGACCAAGTTCCGTCCCATTCTGTGCCGTTTTGTATGTATTTTTTTTTGTTTTCGTTCGTTCGTTCCTTCGTTCGTTCGTTCGTTCGTTCATTCATTCGTTTGTTTGTTTGTTTATTTGTTTGTTTGTTTGTTTGTTTGTTTGTTTGTTTGTTAAATCGTATGTTTGTAAATTGTCGTTATTTTATCGAACCGTTTAAATACCGTTAGCTAATCTATTCGTATCACTCTTTATCCGCGTTTTTATTGTTTGGTTTTTTGTGTTTCACTCGACTATCATCTCTATTCGTCGATATGCCTACTTAATTGTTCGCAGCATTTCAAGTTTACACTCTACCCTACTCCACATCGTAATACCTATTTACCTATCTATCTGAAATTTGATGATCATATCACATTGTTACACGTGTTTGCTCGCACCAATTGAGGGCGCGGCGTGTAGGTAGCCGTATAGTAGTAAATATATGTAGGTCTAGGTACCTACTTGTATTACCTACGTATCGTTATCAACATTGACACCGTGGCTAGAGTACCTAGCCGCTCGTGTATATACTGTGCAAACGAGAATGAGTCGTCGAATGAGCTTTTGTCGTTGTCGTTGAGGCTGGCGCACTCGAATGGAACTGAATTTATGAAATGCCGCGATGCCGCGTCGCGTCGGGTACGTGTGAGACGCGACAAATGGCGAATTATGCCTAAAAAAAACAAAAAACAAAAAAAATTGCAGCGTGCGATAGTTACGTACGCAATTATCGTAAGTACGTGAACGACGACGACGACGACAATGTAATACGAGTACCTACGAATAACTACGTAAACGTATCATCTACCTACACTGGGGTACGCGTAGTGGCGTATTCGAGAGCGTATTTGATTGTCGGCGGTGACGCGTTGGCGGTGGCGGCGGCGGTGGCGGCATCGGCGGCAACAATTTTAAAAAGATGAAAATGGCGTGCGTCGTTGCGGTACGATTTATCGTAGCTGGCGTATTAATCGGCGTATTGTGTTCCGATTCTGAAGCGGACGAATCGCAGTACGTCAGTCGGGAAGAACATCAGCTAAAATTCAAGTCTAATCTGACAGTCGCGCTTATCCTACCAAAGACGAGTTTCGGTACGCGAAGTTATACCAGAGCCGTGCACACCGCCGTTAGTTCTTTGCAAAAAGCTAGAGGTCCGAAACCTCAGTTTATCAGCGTTTACGGACCGCTGCAATTACACTACGAGATGATGTCTTTGACTCCGAGTCCGACAGGTATATCTACCTATCTTCTTACCTTAGAGCCGCCCCAACCTCCACTTAATCATTCAACTATCGAAATATGTAGAGGTACTCATTGTACTTTTCTGAGTTAGAGATGCATCGGAGAAAATTTTAGACCCCTAGCTCAAAGGAAGTTGGAGCTGGAGGTATTCAAAGTGGTGTCACTTTAGAAGGGGAAAAAACGCGATTTTTGTCACTTTTGGGTAATGCCACCTGCCTGGTCTGGTACTTCGGTAACCCCACTGAAAAAGTGCAATTCAAGTTTCTACGCCTCACAAGGTCATTGACCTCAAAATTGGATAGGTACCACTTACTGCCCTCTACCAGGGGGTTAAAAAGTTGCAGATCGCTGAAAAACTTAGATTTTTGAGTTATCCACAAAAAAATTGAATACCTTCCGCATGGTACTAAAAGCAGACCCAAAGTGTTCCTCTTGATGCGGCAATTATTTTTATGAAAAAATTTGAAAATTTGTCATTGCAGTCGTTCCAATTTTCGGTTTTTGCGGAAATTAATTTTTACCATGAAAACTTGGGAAGTGGAGGGGTGACTGCGAAAATCTCCGCAGGTAATATTCGCGAGTAAAGCTATCTAACTCGAGACAACTTTTTTGAGAAATTTTTCAAATTTTTGAAAATTACCAAATTTGAAGTGCGCAAAGGGGAGGTGAAATTTTTACAAGGCCGTTTTAGGGTTGATTCTACACACATCACACACACCTTCATTCAATTTTCGAAAAAAAAAATAATAATAAAACATCCCACTCGTGACACCCATTTGTATTTACGGCAAACCAAGTATGCAATTTAATTAACACTTACAAAGTACCGGTGATGAATTTTTGTAGGCTAAATAACTTCATTCGAGATAATTTGAATCATCAAATTTTCAATTTTTTCCCCAGATTTCAAATTATGATTAGGGCAACCAGAAATTGATGTTTTTTCGTTGAAAAAGTTGTTTTAAAATCTAAAAATGTGTGAAATAGTGGTTGATTTCACTGGTAGGATATTATATTTTTCGTTAACGAGGGAGAAAAATGTTTTTTTTTTTTTTATTACCGAACGATCAGCGATAGGTAGAGATGTCAAAGATGAATGAAACTTATCGTTTCATTCATCTTTGAGATCGATAAGAAAAACTAATTTATCGATAATCGTTAATTTACAAGGTTTTTATGTGAAAATAGCTTTATCACGTCAGTATTGACAGTTTTGTGAGATTTTTCTTGGAAAAAATGCTTCCGCGACAAAAAAAAAAAATCATCGATTAAAAACCTACCTAATTCTTATTGATGATATCGATAGGCAAAATTTTCGATCGTTGACATCTCTAGCGAGAGAGAGAAAAATTTCAAAGTCGTTTTCGATTACGTGTATATTAAATCCGAGTGTTTTTTTCCTTCCCTTCTCCCACTCCCACAGCCTTCTTCGTTTGACTTTCATACATACCTATCAACATCAAACCTACACCTACATTTTACCTTTAGGATATCGGACCTATGAGTAAGTGCGTGTATTGCGAATTGGACTTGGTCTCGTTTTTGCTTTTTTAAAATAAATTTTAGTCTGCTCTAAGGGGGAAGCGACGCGACGAGGTACATCGAAGGTGGACGTGGTTGATGAACCTGTGGCATGGCGATGGCATGGCGTATGATGCGTTGTGATGCTGTCTTTCGCGCCTATGCGCCTAAATGGTACCTAGCTATTCGCGTTATTTACATTTTCGTATTTTGATTTGCCTGTTTTCAGAAATCTTGTCGTCTTTGTGCAAGATATTTCTTCCGATGAACGTTTCGTCCATTTTGTACCTGATGAACTACGAAAAGTATGGCCGTAGTACAGCATCGGCGCAGTATTTTTTGCAGTTGGCCGGCTATTTGGGAATTCCAGTCATCGCTTGGAATGCCGATAATTCGGGCCTCGAAAGGGTAAGCGAACGTGTGCGACTGTCATTACGTACCTTACGAGGAACTGTTTTTCTGAGCTGGCGCTGTCGATTATACATAAGTACCTATATATTGGCAGATAGGCTACTTAGTACTTGATCGATTACCCACATACCGTGACATGGGGATACTTTGAACACGGTGATTTTTTCGTTTTAACGCGCTCTCGCGAAGAATATATTAATGTTCGAATGCGTAAAACTGCTCAAATGTGTAGTGGAATGTTGGTACTAATCTCCCCACGATGAAAACTTTCAAAATTTTGGGATTGTGTTTATCCCCTTTCGAGTTGAAATTTGCAATAAAAAAAAATACAAATTCATACCGCGATAAACTTCAAAGCGCCAAACTTCAGTTCGCATATTCGGAAATAATTAAGCTGAAATATCAACTTGGTGGACCTGTGACTTCAATATGAACCACTGTTACCTCTATACTGAAGTTGATGGTTTTTGAGGTATTTCGTACTTTGTATGCTGGGGTAACATTGAACACCATTTAAAATCTGTTTTAATACGATTTTTGGATGACGGGTGCTTATATAGGACCTCCACGAGTGAGAACTTATAAACTTTTTTCAGAAAATTATTTTAGCAACGCGTTAGAAAAAATTAAGATTTACGCAAAAAATGCTAGATTTCAATTTTGCTTACGTTTTTTTCGGTTATTTTGCCGTCGACTGTTCGATTTCTCTAAAACATGGGCTAAAACTTGGTATTCTGTCCATTTTTGATGTGAGAAATCAGTGAAATCAGATACGTGAAAAAATGGGGTGTTCAAAGTTACCCCAAATAGTGGGGTAATTTTGAACACACTTTGAGCTCGAATACTGAGCGAACTAAAAGAGGTATTTGGGTGAACAAAAAATGTCCCGGTTGGGACCAACGAGTACTATCCTAATCCAGAAGCTGAAAATTCTAGCTTGAAAATTCATGGTGCTACGCGATAAAATATATCAAAATGTGTTTAAAGTATCCCCCGGTTATAGTAATTGGTTGATCGATCATTTTTCGATTTTTCGAATAATTGTAGGCACCTATCTAATCAGAAAAAAGTTGTAACTGATTTGTACTCATTCGTATGTGTACTTAACTTACCCTACCTACGTGAGTAGAGCAAAGTCTACTCCATACCTAGGTACCCACTTTTTGCAGATTTGTTTAGTACCTAGATACCTAGCTATTCTTTTTTACATAATCAGCTAGATAGATAGGCTTACGTGAGTTATCACTCGTACGTTTTGTTGGTCATCGATTCGATCAATAGATAATTTATAATTTTTCGTTGCAGCGCGCTTCTCAATCGAATTTACAGCTTCAGTTGGCTCCGTCCTTGGAACATCAAACAGCCGCCATGCTGAGCATTTTGGAACGTTATAAATGGCATCAGTTTTCGGTGGTTACTTCGCAGATTGCCGGTCACGACGATTTCATTCAAGCTGTTCGAGAAAAAATAACCGAAATGCAGGATCGCTTCAAGTAAGTGGCTTCGGCGGACGCCGCATCTTCGCTTGCCCTAGCTACACTCGCGCTATTCGCGAACACGCATGCTTCGATTTCGATTAGTTGTAGGGCATTTCGAGTTTTGAGGAACAATCTCATAGTATACCCAAATGCCTTGTATTTGGTGGCTTTATGACGTCATCTCCCAGTACTAATTGTTGGCTGTCTATAGTTTTTGTTAATAATTTAGAATTTTTGAAAACTGATAGCGTATT
>FIZU01053531.1:0-16495 GCA_900064475.1 Pseudococcus longispinus
GAAGCTAAAAGCCAGAAGCTGGAAGCTGAAGCCGGAAGCCAATAAAAATCGGCTTCTTTTTAGCTTCTTTGAATTTTTGGACTTTTATACACCAAAATCCAAAAATTCAAAGAAGCTAAAAAGAAGCCGATTTTTATTGGTTCCGGCATCAGCTTTCGGCTTCCAGCTTTTAGCTTCTGTTTGGTTTTTTGGAATAACTGGCCTTCTTTCAGCTTCTGGCTTCCAGCTTCCAGCTAACTTCCAAGTCCTGTTCAGCACCAACAACTAATGATTTGGCAATAATAATTAATGATTCTGCTTCAACAATCAATGATTCGGCATCAACAACTAATGATTCAGCACTAATTTGGCACGGACATTTGATGACTCGACACTGACAATTAATGATTCGGCACCGACAATCAATGATTCAGCACGGGCAATTAATGATTCGACACCGACAATAAGGATTCGACAGATCATGACGCTTTGTTTTCAGGCTCGACTAATGTCAACTTTTTCCATGACTTTTATGAATTTTTGCAAGTTTTGAACCATTCGAATAAAGTGCTAAATGTCAATAGGTAGGTACTTGAAAAAAAAGACATTAAAATAAATAGGTACAAGTGTTTCTTTCTTCTCATAGATTCTTCTCTCGTTCTTTAGTCTCTACTCGAATAACCGCAAAAGATGGACATTTTTTCCATCTGCATAAATTTCGAACCAACTCCTTCCCTCCATTCAACTATTTCTTCATCCTAACACTATCGCCACTTTTTATAAAACGAATTCCAGTAGCCAATGAATGATTACACTCTCATCTTCATTAACTAGTTAGTTGGCTGGCACTGCTATAATAAACGCGTATGAGTATACATAATACCTAGACCCTACCCATCATTCATTTCAACATCTCCTTTACATGTTCCAGCTACCGCGGTATTCGCTAATTTCACAACATCTCGCGTAGGTATCTAAGTATATAAGTACATCTAACTAAGAGCCTTCCATCAAATGGGAAAATTACACCTTTTCTCGGTAAAAAATAAAACACGATACACGCGAGGCTCCGGACGACGGACGCCACTTCGTATCTAAATTAATATTCGATCGCGACTTATCGCTCCACCTATACGCGGCGGTATCTATAACTATTTAGCATAATACGAGGCGTATACAAATCACCCAAAATTATCCATTAACAAGTTCCTAATACTTTAACGTATATAGTTGGCGGTACTTAAAAACAAATACCGTTGATAAAACTAGGTTTAATGGATTATAAAATTGTTTATAGGTGCATCGTTTAATGACTTAATACCAACAAATAGTCGTACAGTAAGGCAGAGAGACTGGGAGATAGCTTACGACTAGCTGGTGAAACCCTTAGTCGTTAAATTTATTACTTTTGATCAATATAGGGAAAGATTTTCGTCGATGAGTTGGCATCCAAGTTGTATGCATTTTAACTCGTGTGCGGGGGATACGACAACGACAACTGTATTATCGTATCTCACATACACGAGCTATAGGCATAAACACTTCAACCTTGATATGGTTTTATCAGTAGGAATACTCGTTGAAATGCGAAAATCGCGTTTAACACGCTCTCAGGGGCCGAATTTTCTTATTTACACGTCTGCCCGAGTCGCCTTTTGCGCGATATGCTGATGCTGGTGCTGGGGGCTGGAGTCTTATCGATGATACACCTTAATGGCTACAACACGGCGAATTTATCGTTAATGGTATCTGCTCAGGTGTACTTTATGGTGTTATTCAAATTAAACGATTTAGTCTCGTGAGACGACTTCATTTACACAACCGAACGAGTATATTTATGCGAGCCACGAATACAAGGCGACAATTTGTGGAAAGCTTTTAGAAGATTTCGTGCGACACCTTGCATATTGAGCAAATGCAATGCGCATATTGCACATTCGGAGTAATAAGGTCCGTATTTCAGAATAAAGTTTTTTTCATTATTTTTTTGGATTCTAACTCTACCATCCCCATTTCAACCCCCCTCCCCCTGAAACAAAAAGCAGCAATGAATTATAACTCAAATTCGAAAGATTTTTACAGTAATTGGCAATAATCACAAAAAAACAACACAAAATCAATTCTTATCGCTTGGTCGCTTATACTAATTAATTACGAGCTAAGGGGAGAGGGGCGTGGGATCAAAATTCATACTTTTTCACAACACAATCGAGCAAGATTTCTAAATGTACGAGTAGGTTTTTTGACCTCTCGAGTCCGCTTTCGGCGTCATTTCATAAAAAAAAAATACACTTGACTTTTCGAGTCAGTTTTTGATCTTATTGAAGGTGAAAAAGAACAAAAGAAGTAAGCCTCCCCACCCTTAGAGTTTCTCTTAACTTTTTGGTAAAATGACATCAGAACTGAGCCCGAGAGGTCAAAAAAATGAAAAAATATCTACGTTGATACTTCAATTGATGAAGTAGAAACTTTTTATAAGGGTCTCAACCTATCTTTCCATGAATCCTTGGGGTTTTAGTCAGATATCTCTCTAGGTAAAAAATCATACCTACACATTTGCATTTAAATTGGAATTTTCCAAAACTTCAATTCAAGTAACACCCCCTTGATTTAACTATTACTTATTTTTTGGTAAAATAACATCAGAAACTGACTCGAGGGATCAAAAAACATACATTTTGATGCCTTACTCGATAATGTCGAAAACTCCCCCCCCCACCCTTCCATCTTTCCGGGGTATCTCGGTGTTTTAGTCCAAATTTACTGAGTCGAACCCCACCCAAAGTCGGTGCGAGGGGGAGGGAGTGATTAAAAGACTAAAAAAAGACATTCTGAATACTGCACAACTCGCAAGTACAATGAACTTTGGGGATGACGATGAGCTGTTAAAAATGAAGCTTACCTTTTCTCCATTTCTTAATGTAACGCATATAGGCCTAATGAAAATTTGACACTCACCTGAAACAAAAAAACAAAATAAATTGTCAATTAGTACAGCAGTCGGTGCAATAAACCCGTCTTATTTTTAAAAGCATGTCTAAATTAAGATTATTTCACTAAGATATGTTGCCACAAATTATGTTATTTGGATTCAATGAATGTAGACCCCCTCCTAATTCCATTAGGGCTCTGATTTTTGGGTAGTTATGTTGTGCGACCAATTTTATTTTCAACGTTTTTTTGGATTTTTGACATGGATACCTATGTCTTATGGCCGGGGTCAATCTGAAAATTTTGTCCATTTTTCGTGGCCATAAAAACCGTCGCGAAATTCCTTGACGATGACTTTTAGATATTTTGTCAGACTTTTTTGGACTTAAAAATTTTTAAGAACTCAAATTAATTTTTGGAATTGGAAAATTCCAACTTTATGGACTTGAAAAATTGCAAGAAAGTTCAAATCAGTCATTTTGTCAGACAGATTTTTACCTAAGGCTGACTTTTAGACATTTTGTCGGACTTTTTTGAATTTGGAAAAATTTTCAAATCTCTAGGTATCAACTTTTTGTACTTGGAATTTGATTTCGAAAAGTTTTCAAAAAAATTCCATTACGAAATTCACTTACGAAAATCCGTTATAATGACTTCTAGATATTTTTTTGAGTTTTTTGAACTTGGAAAATTTTTCAAAAATCAAATGACTTTTTGAACTTCGAAAATTTCAAAAAATTTTAAATATTATAACTTTATGGACTTGAAAAATTTAATGAGTAGAAATGTCAGGGACTTCTTGTTAAACTTTTGAAAACTTTTGAATTGTAAGAAGACGTATCCATGAACCAATATGTCAGTTTGAAGAGTGGATCTAGCGTCCATTTTTTTTTTTTTGGAAATTGAGGTTTTCGGGCAGCATTTTTACTTCATTTAGAGCATAGATTGGAATAGAATTCCTTTATAGTGGTGTTTAAACATTCCTTTATAAATCAATGAAAATAAGCAAAAAGCACCCCCCCCCCCCCAGTTTCAAACTTCTCACTGGAGGTTCCCAAGATTCCTTTTTTCTCATACTTCTCTTTTTATAACCTATAAATGCACTCTTCAACCGGACATATTGTTACATGGATATGCCTTTTTAAAATTTAAAATTTTTCAAAAGCCTAACAAAATATTATAATGTCGGATGAAAAATATCCAACAGTCAAATTTTGAAATAATATAAATTTTTCCAAGTTCAATATGTAAAGAATTTCTGAAAATTTCCAAGTTCAAAGACTGAATTGTTTTCCATTTTTTTTTTTCAATCCTAGAGTCATTTGGCTAACAAAATATTAAAAGTTGGAAAAAACGTGACGAAATAATACACAAAAATAGTCAAATTTTGAAGCAATCTAAATTTTTCCAAGTTCAAAAATCAAAAAACAACTGACCACTTGATGAAATTTTTCAAAATCTTAAAAACCAGAATTTCTGAAATTTTCCAAGTCCAAAAAATTGTTTAAAATCTGAAAAAATTTTCAAATCCGCAAAATTCAAAATAGCCTGAAAAATGTCCGAAAGTCAGCAATATCTCTGAATTTTCCAAGTCTAAAAAGAGTCAGTGAAAATCTTGAAATTTTTTCAAGTCCAAAAAGTCTCACAAAATGTCTAAAAATCTCTCCGACAAAATTCTGATTGGAAGTTTTCTTAAAATTTTAAATCCACGAAGTTGAAATTTTCCAAGTCTAAAAAGTCATTTAAATTCAGAAAAATTTTTCAGTTCCAAAAAAGTCTAACAAAATGTGTAAAAGTCAGTGTAACGGAATTTCGTTACCTTTTTCGTGAGTTTGGTCATCGCAAAAACATATCCTATGCTAAAAAATAGACGCACCAATTTTCAGGATGACCCCCCGCACAGCCATAAGACATATCCATGTCAAAACATACATTTTGGTAAGTACCTACCTCACTCGATAGCGTCAAAAAATTAAAAATTTGGATCCCTTCCCTACCCTAGGGGGACATATTTTCGGCGAAGTGCCAAAATAACCCCATAAACGGATTTAGGGAACTCAAACCTTCGAAGCAAGTCGAAATGTGGTTAATCACCTGAAATAATCAAAAGGCTGAGTCCAAAAAGACATTCAAACCATAAGAATTTTTTCAATCGTTATTTTCCAAAAATTTGCTTTTCTGAGATACGACATTATTACTCCGGATGTGCAATACAGATATTCGAAACTTCCTGAAGTAAAAGGGTACTTTTCATCGAGGTTACGCGGGTCTCATAAACCAAAAGGGACGACAGGGTCGCCTTATCCAATCGAATTGACCTTTTTCAAGGTAAACATTACGTATGATTACCGGAGCGTCGTAAATCTGCACAATAAAAAACGACACTAAACGATTAAAAAAAAAACTTCAATAACGCCTTCGAAGGATTACACATCGCATATGCATGTACTTTACTAGTCATAGCAAAAAGAAAGAATTACACGAAATTTCCCATATCTATGGCGCGTTATAGAATTACACCGCAACGTACCTATCTTGCATATACTTCGCAAACAAGGTTATTCTCTATTGCTATAAACGCCTCCGCCATTGTTGATAACGGCAAATTGACAGCATTATACGAGCGTATTATCATCCAACGAGAATACACAAATACATTGTCGCTGTATAGTATCGATAAACAGACCGGAATGATTTCTGCTCAGGTGGTCGTTCATTTTATGTACCTGTTACACGAATACCATCATTCTGATGGTACGGTTATATGGTAAATGGTATCTATACTATAAGTAAGTATATTATTTCCCATATAACTCGCGAAAATGACGACCATAAGCGTTGCGAGTTTATTTCATCCCAAACTAGTATTCCTGTAATGTAGATATCTTATATACCACGGATACGAGATTGTGTGGTCTTGAGCTACACAGGTAGGTACGGATTATATAGAAAGATGACCAATTTGAAAATAACATTAGGATATAACCAGTCTGGAAATGGAAAAATAATCATTATCAACCTACGTCCATTCGCAATAAGTGTCATTCATCGCAGCTTCAAATGTGTACGCTATTCTAACTCGAACTCGAAGCTTACGAGTAAGTACGTGCGATGGTGATACACCTATAAAATCGTACCGGTGTATAGAACAGCGATCCTAATGCGAATAAAAAACTTCCATAGGTTGTATGAGGTTTTCGTATACAAGGTGTCCTACCAAGTTCGGGTTGGCGGGTCAGCGGGTGGTGGAAGACGTGGGACTTGTTCGGAATGACAAAATTTTTTTGATTTGTCGCATATCAAGAAATTTTAATGAGGGACTAGAAAAATGAGATGGTAAATTTTTATAAATGGGTTATGCAATCGTAATTTTTGCTAGGAAATCAATGAAAAAGATATTGCATGAAAAATTACATATTTCCAAAATTGAAAATAAATACTGAGTATTACATAATTGTATTCGAATACGAATATTCAGCATGAAAATTATTAACGACGAAAATTGTCAATAAAACATAAAAGTGCTGAAAAATTGGCAACTTGGCATTATCAGCACGATGATTTGAAATTCATATACCAATTTAGCTTTAAAGTACATATTTATTCAATTTTTAATAACTTTTGGTAACCTATTCAAATTCGAATATAAATTCAAAAGCATTAAGTACTCTAATTTAAAAAGCATTCGTTTCATTTCCAGTTTTGTTTTCAATTTCTGTAGCTTCGAATTTTGGGTGTCATTCGAGAGAATGAAGCGTAAGGGGCAGAGATGAGCATGATCCTTGACACAAAAGATCCTCATGATCCTTAAAATCCCCAAGATCCTCGAAATCCGGATCTTGGATCAGGATCTAAGATCCTTTTTGGTAGGATTTCATGACTTACGTTTTACAAAAAAGATCATCCAGATCCTTTTTTTGCATTGAAAAAATTTTATTTCATCATTTTCTTGTATTGCTGCTCAGATTCTACACCTAGAATTGTTAGAAAACCAAAAAAGATGATGTTTTTGAAAAATGGCTGACGAAATTATTGAAATTGATGATTACATTACAATACATGAATTTTGCAGCATTTTTATTTGATCGTTTGTAAAAATGAACCAGGCTTACAGCCCTGATTAAAATTAATTGACAATTAGCATGATCGAGTCATTAAGAATCTTTTTTGAAGGATCTTTTTTTCTATAAAAAGATCCGGATTTCAGATCTTGATCTAAGATCCTTTCTGAAAAAAGGATCTGAGGATCTTGTTATCTGGATTTTTCCGGATCCGAGAATTTTGATTTTAGATCCTTTTGAAAAGGATCTTGCCCATCTCTGATAAGGGGGCACAGGACTATCCAATTAAATATTTCATTTGGCTAAATTTGTGTATTGCATGAAGACGCAACTTTTTACAATCTAGGAGGGGGAGGGAGGGGCAGTAGCAATTTTGTATTTTTTTTTGACGAAAGCATGAAAAGTTGAAAATTTTTTCAATGAATCGTCTGTCTCAAACACAATCTCATGGATTTTTTTCCATCCTAAGACATTCTCAGTTGATCCATTGATCATGTCCAGAAAAACAATGAAAACCGTTGAACATACTGTAAAAATTGATGAAATTGTTATGAAAACCTAAGAAAATATAGTAGAAGTGGTCAAAAAATTATGAAAATTAAATAACAAAGATGAAGAAAATGATTGAAATTTTCGTAAAAATCTTTTGAAATATTATAAAAAGATATTAAAATTGTCAATAGTGTCGATAAAGTTATTGAGGTCGTCATAAAAATCATTTAAAATATGATAAAACTATAAGAAATAATTAAAATCTTAAAAATTCCGTAGAAGTTTTGAAATATTGATAAAAACCAATAAAAAATTTGTAAAATCTGGCAAAAAGTGGTCAAATTTTCATAAAAATAGATGAAGAAATCATAAAAATTATTGAAATTAATATCCAAAAATTTTACAAAAAATTGGCAAGTGTTGTAAAAACGGTCAAAAAATCATTAAAATTGTAGAAAATATCGTTAAATTGTTGGAATTTTCATAAAAATCTTTTGAAATATTATAAAAATTGTAAAGAGCTATTAAAATTGTCAAAAGTATCGATAAAGTTATTGAAGCCGTCATATAAATCATTTAAAATATGATAAAACTAAAAGAAATAATTAAAATAGTCAAAAATTCCATAAAAGTATTGAAATATTGATAAAAATCAATAAAAAAAACTTGTAAAATCTGGCAAAAATTGGTTAAATTTTCATAAAAATTGAAAAAATTGAAGAAGAAATCATGAAAATTATTGAAATTATTAATATCCAAAAATTTTACAAAAATTCAGCAAGTGTTGTAAAAACGGTCAAAAAATCATTAAAATTGTAAAAAATATTGTTAAATTGTTGAAATTTTCACAAAAATTGTTTTGTAATAACGATTAAAAAAATCATGAAAATCGTGCAAAATTTCGTTAAAATTACTTAAATTTTCATAAAAATCGGTGAAAAATGAAAAGAACAGAAATCATATAAATTATTGAAATTATTCATGGAATGGTCAAAATTTTCACAAAAATCGACAAAAACGACGTAATAATGGTCAAAAGATCATGAAAATCGTCAAAAATTTCGTTGAAGTTGGTTAAATATTCATTAAAAAAACGTGAAAAACTTGGAAGAAGGTAAAGAAATTACGAAAATTATCGAAGTCTTTGTTGAAATAGTCAAAAGATCACGAAAATCATGCAAAATGTCCTTAAAATTACTCAAATTTTCATAAAAATCGGTGAAAAACTCGTGAAAAAAAATAGAAAAAAATCACAAAAATTGGCAAAATATCATTGAAATACTCGACATTTTCAGATTGTTTAAATGGTTGAAAAATCTTAAACTCTCTGAAAATTTGCGAAAAATAATTAGAATTTTTACAAAAACTATTGAAATGAGGTTAAAAACTCGTTCCTTTGTTATTTTTTCAATGATTGCGACGTAATTTTGAACAATTTTCACAATGTTTTTCACAATTTCCACAACTTTTTCATCATTTTTGCAACACTTTTACTCCCTCTTGTAAAATGTTTGAATTTGCAAAGTTTTTAATGATATTAAAACCATTTTCACAGCATTTTTCAACGATTTTATGAATATTTTCATAATTTTAACAAGATTTTTCACTTAATATATTTTTTGAAAAAGCATTTTTACGATGTTATCGCGGAATTTTATGAAAATTTACAAATATTGCAACGTTTTTTATTATATTTCCACTACTTATACGACATTTTTCTTTAATTTCGATCAATTTTTCCACAATTTTAGTGATTTTTTTTTTGACTTTTCAACAAGATTTTCACAAATTTTTATGATAGTTTTGGTAATGTTGACGACGTTTTGCATGTTTTCATTTTTTCATCGTTTTTCCAACATTTTTACTGAGTTTCACACCATTTCTATAACTTTTTTTTACTACTTTTTGTAAAAATTTTGGCAATTTCCTGAACTTTTTTGAAAATTTTCATGATTTTTAGACCATTATTATGACATTTTTTATCAATTTTTATGAAATTTTCGACACTTTTAACTACATTTTCAACAATTTTTGTAACATTTTCACAATTTTTACTGTATTTTGTTATTTAATTTATGATTAAATTAGCGGTTAAACTTTCACTTAGGTCTGAGATGAATTAACAAGGTTGCCGGCTGCGACTCACGAGCCCCACCCTACAAAAACACCACTGAGAATGAAGAAAAGGAGAAGGGATGAAAAAAGCAGTAAAATGAAGCATATCGGACAGTTCTTTTCACAACTTTCAAAGTTTTCTTAGTTTATATTTTCAATTTCGCAAATGAAAACATTTTTTTTTTCAAATTCAATTTGTTTTTTTTTCTTCAAATGAATACATATGCCCTTACTCAGATTTCAATTTGATAATTTTACAAAAACTTCTACTTGTCCTCGTAACTCCAATTTTCGTTTTTTTCAGTAGGCAGGCACAATTTTCGCAAAAAATTACAATTTTTCTCATCTCCAACATAAAATTATGGACTTGCAAAATTTAGTTTCCGTTTCAATATAGTCCTCGCGAAGAATTTCGAGTATTTTCAGATATCATTTCATTTTCTTCACATCAATCAAGTTTCAACTCCACGTAATTCCGAACCATGCAATCCATCCTTGGAAACTTCGATCATCAATCTCACATGCCGCCAATCACATCGATCACCTGCTGGTTCTGGCGCACCAATCCAATCTCTCGGGCACCGGGACACCCTGTATACACGTATAAAACATAGTCAGCCGGTGGCCGCCATCGAAGCGGCTAACACGCGATATTGTATAGATTATCGCCCATGTTCGTGATTGAATCTTATGGCCGAGCATAAAGCTCTCATCTGCGCCAACAAAATGAAGTCTTTTTCCAGTTACGAAATTACTTCTCGTATACATATTTATCGGAGACACGTCACTATTCGTGTAATTTACAACGGCGACGAATACCAGATCCAGACCGAGCGCCGGTGCCATTGCAGGTTGTTGCAAGCTCGTACCGAGTCGTCCGCTGTCCAGTCCGATACTTTGTCAGCCTTCGGCAACCTCTCGCAGGTTTGACTCGAGGCGAAAGTGAAAATATCCACGAGTCAGGCGAACCTGGCAAATGATTTGTTGTTCAACTGCGCTGGCAAATTTATATTTCGTGTAAGTTCATGTCTGGCCGGCATTTAATGAAGTTTCGAACCGTGGCAGGGATGTGAGAGGGGTAGGGATCGACATAAATTGTCCCAAACCGTACACTTTATTGCGTATACGAGTTCAATTATTCGTAGGTAAGAAGGAAACAAAGGCTATTTTCGAATTATGTAACCGACTGTTACGCATCTACCTAGGTATACTTCGTAGGTATATTCTTCGTGATCTAAGGCTATGGCCTCATATTGCGGTCGATAAAATTGGCCACCATAGGTAGGTACGTACATAACGACGCTAATTTAAAATTATAATTAAAATCATGAATAAGAAAATCGATCCCATCTAAGCCACCGCGTGCCTGGGTCCTCTGTGCGTTGTACAAATATGGTCGAAGAACCAAGCTATATCGAGGTTTCTTTATTTTTTTATAATATATTTGCGAAATCTTCCACCTTGTATAATAATTCAATACGACGCGATAGGAATTTTTCAAAATTATACTTTCTCGTTGCAGTTGAGGGCACTGTCGAGTCGAGCTTTTCCAATATCTCTTTCAAATCGATACATGGGATAAATATTAAAATAAATTAAAACGTTGTTGCTTCTTTTCAGTTTCATGCTGCGTTCGCGAACCGCATACGTCGATAAATCAGCGTATTTTACAAAACCAATATTTAAACCATAAGTAAGCCGATTTTCACTCAAACTAAACCCATCAATACGTACGTTATTTATTCGATAATTGTAACTCTTTAAATTCACCTTCACCTACGCTCTCTCAATATACTCTACAATCTTCCTATATCCCATAATTCACCCGATCCTCTATATACCTATATGTTTACCTAGGCTGATTCCACACTGTCTGAAATTTCAATAACCTATATCCGATGTCGTCGCCAAAGTTCTACCGCGCGTTAAAATACCTGTTTCGTTTCAACACCCATAATATACCTAATTAGATCATAATGGAATTGTACTTTTTTTTTCTCTCACCAACACAACATCATCCATAGATTAAATATTTTTTGCAAAACCGTGTAGGTCTCAGTACCTACATACAAAGAGAGTACACCTCAGCGCAAATATGCGGAAATCTAATAAATCGACGGTGACAATACTTAAACCGATGCCCGCAGGAGACTCCGTATTAACGCGCACGACTTCTCAACGCCGCTGCTGTAAAATTATTATAAAATTCTTATACGATTAAAATAATTGAGCCGTGAATACGTCGCGTCGCACCGCGCCGCAGACGGATGTAATTAATGGAATTTATTTTATTAAATTTTTATCCTCGTCTATCCTTCTCGCGAGCTCTCCCAACCACCTCCATTCGTGTCAGGGGCGACTGGATGGGTTTCTTGTGGCAGAAGCGAACCAGCCGGTGAGGCAGAGTTTTCGACACTCTGGGCGTCCGGTGTGACCTGCAGATGAATATTGGTCAATGTATTTTGAATTTTAAAAGTTGCATTTTTGAGTACTTCGAGCGGCCGGGGCGTCCAATTTTTCGATTCGGTAACCAAGACATTTCCCTGACCTTATTTCAGAAAGATCGGTTATGTACGATATTTTCATCGGATTTGGGTGAAGAATTTAAAGCAAAAGCAAAAATTGCTGCAAAATTTGGAAAAAAGGGGCCGGAAAATCATAAAAACTGTCGAAATTCTGGCAAAAATTGTTGAAATGTGCACAAAAATCATTTAAAATATAAAATTCTCATACTAGATCCACTTTTCAAGCAGGCATACCTATTGGATTGGTGGATGTCTTTTTAGAATTCACAAGTTTTCAATAGTTTAACAAAGAGTTGAAAAAGTTGTTCCGAGTAACAAAATTTCGTTACTCGAAAATTTTAATTTCCAGGTCCAGAAAGTCATTTGGGTAAGAAAATGTATAAGTTTTCTGAAGTCTCATAAAATCATGAAAAATTGACAAAAACGTGACGACAAAAAAAGTCTAAATCATTTCTTTAACAAAATATCTTAAAATCAGCATTATTCCTGAAATTTTCAATGTCCAAAAAGTCAATGGAAATATAAATGGTATCTGAAATTTTCCAAATCCAAGAAGTCTCCTTGGAAAAATATTAGAAAATTACCCTGATTCATAAAATATTCCAAGTCCAAAAAGTCAATAGAAATCTGAAGATTTTTTCAAGCCCAATAAAGTCTGACAAAATGTCTGAAAGTTGAGTTTCTATACTCAGAAAATCTGACAAAATTTCTGAAAGTCAATTTTCTAACTTGAAAAAGTGGAAATTGTTTGTGTAACAAGTTGAGTTTCTATATTCAAAAAATTTGAATTGTTTGTCTGACAAAAAGTCTAAGTCAGTATCATCTCTGAAATTATTCGAGTTCAAAAAGTCAATAGAAATTTGAAAATTTTTTCAAGTCCAAAAAAGTCTGACAAAATATCTAAAAATCATCGCGACGGAATTTCGTAAATTTTTTCGCGAAATTACGCGTAGCAAAAGCATATTATATGCTAAAATTTTCAGAAGACCCCTCTCCCCTTATAAGTTGGTTTAAAAATAGAGTCTGGCTTCTAATTGATCTTAGCTCTTCGAATTTCATAGCCATAAATGTTCGAAAGGAAAAAATTTATGATGTGAAAAATCGATAAAATCATAATGTCAAAGGCTTACTCAAGCAGGATTCTGTTCTGAGAAGGGATTTACCTATCTTTATCGAAGGCGCAGAAAGAACAAGGAGATCAAGTAATGTCAATATTCTGAAAATTTGAGAAAAAATGGACCCCTATGAATAGAAAATTTTCGAAAAGTTCACAATTATCTCTTTACATATTCGTATTGAAGACAGAATAATATTTTGCCAGGGACAGACCCAATTTCGCTCACATTTCATAAATTATGTTTTCTCAGATGAAAATCAATCGCTTATTCAATTATTGAGAAATTTTTACTTCTGCGTTATGCTTTTGGAAGAGAGTTTAATACCCTAATCGATCAAAATGTTTCAAATGTGTGAGTTGTAAATAAAATGCCTATCAAAATTCTTCAAGTCCAAATTTGACTCTCAATTTCTAAAAAATTTTTTAAAATTCGACGTTTCAATCGATATTTCAATAATTAATTTTTGAATTGATATTCCATCACCTACATCGACTTCCGAATAGAAAATTACATTTTGATTTTTCAGCCAGGAGCGAAGCGAATGGAGGGCCTGAAGACCCCCCCTCCCCCCCACAAGCTGGAAAATTTGTGATTTAAAGAAATAACATCGATATCCGAATTCATAATTTCAGCTATCGATGTTTTGAATCAGTACTTCAATAATCGATTTTTTCAATCGATATTTCGACAATCAAGTTTTTAATCGAAAATTCATCTGTCATCAATTTTTAAATTTGAGATTCGACTATCGATTTTCGAAATTCTGTGTTCTATTCGATATAGGTAGAGCAACCACACACAAGAGCTTATTTGTCTGAGAAATTTTTTATAAACCTTGAAATATGTTCAAATTTTAACAACATTTTGATTAAAAAATGAAAAATATAAGATTTTATAAATTTTCCTTGGAACAAAATTTCAAAAATTTAGCTACAAATATTCAACAAAATTTTAAAATAGTGTTATCAGAAAAAGGTTTGAAAAAATGTACAAACTCCAAAAAAACTTCTCTATAATAAAACTCAAAAATAATTTTTGAATAAAGTTCAAAAAACTATTTTTGAAAAAAAAATTAAAATCCTAAAAAAACTTTGAACAAAATTTTTAAAATTCGTTTTTTCTTTCTAACGCCTGCATCAAGAAGCCCGAAACCCTCCTGCCAAATTTGCTCATTTCAACCATTGACCATTCAGCATATATTATTCCAATGCCCCAAACTAAAACGAAATCGTCAAACTTGACAAATGAATGAAAATTCCTTAATAATTCCCTAAAACCCGACAGAAATCCAAAAATTTCTCATTCTGATAAAAACAAATCCCCCCTCCCCCGGCTGCAATAATCATGCAATCATAAACACTCCAAGAAAAAAAACTTTTGATGAATTACTTTTGCACAGAATAATGAAAAAATGAGATTGCTTTTTCTTTCAAATTGGGTTAAAAATTTTAAATTGAGTTTTATCGATTTTTTAATCCAAAATTGGACTACTAAAGGTAATAAATAATTACAATTCGATTCGATTACCAAATGAAACATTCAATTAAGATTTTTCAAATCTAAAACTCAACTATCAATTTCTTTACCAAATGTTATTCGATCTACAGGATCTAGTATCAATTTTTGAATAAAAAATTTCAAAATTCCATTATCTAACGATCAATTTCTTCATGAAAATTGAACCTAACAATACATTTTTGAAAACCAGATATGAAAGTTCAACTTTCACTGAAGCATATACCGAAATGACAATCTGACATTGAACATTCGCATCAAAAACCCATCACTGAACTCGAAGGCTCTCTAAAATCCAGTAGGTACCGAACTTGGAAGCAAACCGATGAAGTCATTACTAAAAAATAAAATTACACCTCGACATGAAATATGAAAAGCAAATAAAAACCTACGTGCAACTTTCGAATGTAAATTTCAAACCACCGATGGGCGATCGGATCACCTTAAAATCGCCTAAATGTCAAAACACATCATCGATTATTCATCCAAACTCTGCCAAAACACGATATAGGTATCCATAATATCAACACCACCGCCGTGCCACAAAATCCTACGAGTACATACACCATTACCCACCTCACCTCCACGCATAACTTCCGGATACCCCCTTCAGGAAAAAAGAAATCCTAAAGGGGGTCAACTCCGACACCTGATGTTAGAGCCATGAAACGACCACGACCTTGACGTCAGACACGAATATACAAATCTGGGAAGTGTAAAAAATTACGCTAGTTACCAAAAACACACATCTCTAATGAAATACCCACCGCCGCCTCGACTGCAGCCGGTGCGGCTCGCCATGTACTTCGACTTCTCGAGTCCGGAACGCTGGGAGCGAGTATACGAATACGGTACCAGCTACGGAGTCTACTGGCGCATAACGAATTTGTAAAATTACCGCCGAATCGTTTACGGCTATGAAATTTGTGTATGTACACAAGCTGAAGTGGTTTGATGATTAATTTGAAAAAGTTATAGTACGCGGGTTCGTAACAGCAACAGCGTCATCTCGTCGGTATTCGCTACTACTAGTCGGTTTGTCTATGGTGCACCATCGAGTTAACAGCACAGGTAAACTTTTGTTGTTGAACACGAGTTGACATGTGGTTTTTCTTCTGCCCATATAATGAACCAAAAGAAAACTCTGGAGAAAGGACCCAGGGGGTTAGAATTATAATGAAGACATGTTTCTTGATTCAATTGATCATCCCTACAGGGCTCAAAAAATAAAAAATTGTGATTTTATTATCGATGATCCAAAAAGAGTGTAGGTATGGACTCAGCCTTGAAACAGCACACATGAAGAATCCAGATGGCACACTATGAATTTTACTCAAGAATAAATCCTTTGGAATTTTTCAATTTCTTCCTTTTGATTCATTACGTATTCTGAAGTTAACCCCCTCCCTTCAGGGACGATTTGAGCAGATTCTCGTAGGAAGAGTGGTATTTTAGTTCGGGTTATGGTTCAGCTTCTTGGCAGATAGAACTGGTTGATTCTTCAAATGCTGGCCATGTTTGATAAGAATCTGCGAATATTGACAGAAACTGGTTCAAGGAGAAGATAATTCATCAAGGTTGGATGAAAATGGTTAATATCAAATTTTGAACCACTTGTTGTAAAAAAATAACGTAATGTTGACAAAAACGTTGATATGAACCCGGGATTGCGGAGGTGAAGGTGAGGAGGCCTTCAGAGGCCCCTTTTTTGCCCGGAGGTGGAGGTACAGGAGGTGGAAGCATTGAAAATTTCCCGGAG
>FIZU01053536.1:0-11970 GCA_900064475.1 Pseudococcus longispinus
AAAAAGTCAGTGAAAATCTGAAAATTTTTCCAAGTCCAAAAAAGTCTGACAAAATGTCTAAAGTCATCGTGGCGGAATTCGTAACGTTTTTAGCGAGTTTGGTCATCGTAAAAGCATATCCTCTGCCACTCCCCCTCCTAAATAGGAATCATTAGTGATGGATGCTTTTCTTACGACCTATTTCAAAGCTATACGATTTTATATTTCAGTTGGTTCTTTTTCAAGAACTTTTCCACCCCTTTTTTCCAAAGATATGCATCTATTTATAACCACGTGTATTGTGAGTTGCCTTAATGACTGAATTGAAAGCGTTATTGAGCTCATAGAGCACCCTGTATAATGCACTGGGGGAGAAATTGAATTTTGGGTGCGATTATTGAACTATCCTCAAATGTTTGTAATTTTCTGCTCAATGAGATGCCCCCTTCCTCCTCCTATCCACAAAGGGGGGTGTCTCACTATTGAAATTTTTACTTTTTCAATACTTTCACGTACCTATTTGTTTTCTCATTGATAACTACTTGTAATTTGTACCATGAATAATGCCACTCGAGCAGCTATGTTTTATGTATGACTATGTAAATACCCTTTTTACCATGCCACAAGCTCAACTACTTAGTTACCTTTTGAAGTGAAAAAAAAATCTAGAAAAAACCCTCCAATTCTACGATTATGTATTAATTTGCATATTGCATAAATTAACCTATAATACATCGCAGCCCCCTTCCCCTTCAAATAACTTCGATACCTTTTTAAACTAATTTGTTGCTTTTCTATTCAACAGATCCAATTCGTTGCCATCATGGTTCACGCTTTCCAGTTACTATTCATCGACTGCAACTACCCACGAGCTTTCGTCTGGTGGATCGGTATGCACGCCGTTATGTTCTTCTTCTTATTTAAGGAATTCTACAATGAACAATACAGCAGGCCCAGAAAGCAAAAAGTAAGTCAATTTCAGCCCTATTACCTTCGAAAAAAGGTCACCGATAAACTAAAACCACGTGTTATCATTTCTCATTACAGGCTGAAGCCGCCTTGGCCAAAGATTCCTGCAACGGAGTGTCCCAAAGTAACGGAGAAATTAAGAAGAACAGTTATAGTAAACAAAGCGATTATTACGTAAATGGAGACGGTATTTCAAGGCCAGATCTCGTACAAAGAACCGTGTCCGCTAGCGCAAATAATTAGTCCGTAATGAGAAATATCATTTTAGCCAGTCTGTTTCTCTTTATATATTTGTATAGGTGTGTGCGAATGAGTGAGTGAGCCAGCGAGTGTGCAATTTTTTATCATGTTATTTTCTCTCTGTACCTTTTCTTTCCTCGTATTTTCTTCAATGAAACCAATGTATATGTAGCTTTGTACGTCGCGAACCGTGTTGCTCAAAGAAATCCCTCTTTATATTTTCTTTGCTCGGGTGAAATATGAAAAAAAAAAATATAAAAAATTCTTATTTATATATGTACATATGTAACTAAAAGAATTATTTATATTTATGTATTTATTTTTATTGTTGTTACGTGTAAATTTATACATACCCAATATCCCCCCTTTTCCCCCTTTTAATTTAGAATGTATAGTTGAAATATTTTCAAAAATGTATAATAAAAAAATCCATTTAATGGATACAAAAAACATGGAATCCAAATTTTCGCCAAATACTGCTGTAATATTTTTTTCCTCTGCGAATATTTTTTTTTTGTCGAGAAGCAGTATTTTTTTAAACGTTATTTTAGTGTTTTTTCTCCTTTTGTCTCGTTGTGTCGCTTTTTTTTTTTTTTTGAAAAAACCGATTTATTTTAAGATAACGTATCAAAAAAAAAAAACCTTTCGAGCGAGATTTTAATTTACGAGTGTTTTACCTTTGAGATTTTTTTTCGTGTGTTTTAGTTTTAAATTAGGTTTTTTTTTCTTGAATTTTACCCTCGTATTATTTTGTATGTAGTTCTCTTCGTAACGCGTTTATTTATTGACGAATTGATTTAAAATAAAAAAAAAATTGAAAAAATCAAACTACATATAAAACCACACTATCGTTGATTTTAACTTATTCGATTTATGTATTTGAAAGAAAAATTTGAAAAAAATATTGTACAACGGTGCCTTATATTAAAAATAAGGATAAATTTAAGGTGCGAAGTGCCTTCGTTTCATACGGGACCAATTAATTTTAAGACGATGTGGTGGCGTATTACGAATCCCAGGTTTTGATTATACCAATATTTCACACACACGTATGACGAATATCTTGAAATTACTGTGGTCACGTAGTCCATCCCATTTACCTGTTTTTTTTTTCAATCAAACGTAGTCGGAATAATGTCGATTGATGTATTATCCTGTGAAATTTACAGATATTTTTCTGTATTTTTTTTTTTGACAGATGAAAAATTTTGTGTTTAGAGATAATTTCTGTACCTACTAAACATACCTATTGAATTTGTTTGCGTAGGCACGATGATGTTTTATTGTGTATGAATATCGTCGTGTAATAATTTATACCTATATACTCGTACTCGTACATTCGAGATCATCGGTTTGAACATTCCTGCAATTGAGGATATTTTTTACGAAGTAATACCTACTGATAGCCGTGTATTTTTATTTATTTAGTTGAACCGTTTTATTCTACCAACGAAGTCAATTGTAGTCAAGATGAATTTTTAAGTGCTATAGAAATAAGTACCAATTAGACTATTCTTGTTAGGCGTATAATTTTTGTTAATTAATAAATTTATTACGCGAAATTATTGCGTGGTTTATTTGCTCAAAGATCGTGCGAATAGGTAGCTGACGATGAAGGTGTATTTTGAGCTCAAATGTTTGAGTAGCTGCTCAATAGATGACAAATGGGGTTATTTTTCACCTGCGAAGAAAAAATATTTAAAAGCTCCACTTTTTATTGTAATGGGATATCTTAAACTACTCCTTAACATAGCGTATCTTTACTTTTATTTTCCTGAGGTGGCAACATTGCAAAAAACAAATCGCGTATTCAATTTCTACGACGTCATTTTACCAAACTTTACCCCCTCCACCCCTTTGCTAATTGAATCGGAAAAAAATTGAATGAAAAAACAAAATGATAATTAAAAAGAATAAAATTGCGTTATAAATGTCAATTTTGGGATTAATTATTTATTTGATCGTGAAAATAATAGCATCGATGGATTCCTCGCATCAAAAAACTATGAATTTGACACTTTGTACGATTATTTTGAGTGAAAAACCAATTAAAAAACGATGATTTTCATTTAAAATTAATAATATTGCAGAAAAAAAGGCACATGCAGCACCACCTATTGCAGAGAAAACGAAGTAATTTGGTCCTTGTATGTCACAAAAAAAACCGCCTTGTAGAGTATGCAACCAAACTTACTTCGGTGCAGGAGTTGCATAGCCACAGTCCACAGTTTTTAAAATTGCTCCAAAACTCAAGTCAATGTGTGGACTTCAGTTTTGGAGCAATTTTTGAAACTGTGGTTATGCAACTCTTGCACCGAAGTAAGTTTGGTTGCATACTCTAAACCTATATTTTTGCATTGTGTTTTATTGGAAAGTGGAAACGTATGAAGGTGGTGGAGGAGGCCAAATAGGGTATAATGAGGGCATAGAATTTGAAACTGCAATTTGTTTTTCGCAGTGCTGCCAACCTGAGGAAAATAAAAATTGACAAACACGTAGCATGATTTGTGGAAAATGTACAGAGGTGGTGGAGGGGGCAAAATAAGGTAAAAAGGGCTAAATAAATGTAATTAGTTTTTAGCAGTGATGCCAACTTGCAAAAAATAAAAAGTAACAAATGTATAGTTAGACTTGTGGGAAATGTACTGACGTGGTGGAAGAGGTAAAATAGGGTATAATTAAGTCATAGAATTTGAGTTATTATGCAGTTGGGTTTTCGCAGTGTTACCAACCTAACGAAAATTAACATTGACAAACACGTAATGTGACTTGTGGAAAACGCTCAAGGGTGGTGGAGGGAATAATAATAGGGTATAATGAGGTCGTAAGATATGCAATTAGTTCTTCGCAGGGGTGCCAACCTTAGGAAAATGAAAAGTGACAAACGAATAGTAAGATTTGTGGGAAATGTATATAGATGTGGTGGAGGGGGCAAAATAAGGTAGATGTAAGTAGAATTTGAATATGCATTTGGGATTTCGCAGTGCTGCCAACCTGAGGAAAATAAAAGTTGGCAAAAAAAGCGTAATATGACTTGTGAAAACTGAAAAATGTACAGGTGTGGTGGTGGGGACATTGTAGTGTATAGTATAATAAGATCTTATAATTTGAAAATGCAAATCAATTTTTAGCAATGCTGCCGACAGAACAAAAATGGTAAAAACATAGACCAAAAAAGTATTAGCACTCCACCCAAAAAATATATAATTTCTACGAGATCATGTTGGATTTTCACAAGGGTAGTACCAATACCAACGTGTACCTCAGATCAAGATGATCGCAACACACTATGCACAGGTTCTCTTCACTTTTTGCCTATCTCCAATATTTCAGGAGCAACGCCTACCCGAGAAAAACAAAAAATTTACTTGAATTTGTTAAGTTTTTACGCTCAGGAGGAAACAAAATATATTCAATTTTGAGCAAGTCAAATAAGTAAGACAATCATCTTATAAAAAATTTAATTTCCGATCAGAAAGGTAATTTTTCAAAAGTTACCTTGTGGCCTATCAAAATGGGTTAAAATTTCGCCAGAAATTCAAAAATCACGACCAAATTATTTTTGGGTCATTTTTTTGAAAATTTGGGGCCCCAAATTTAATCGATTTTTGGATATTAGCGAAAAATTACAGGGCAACCTATTAAAATGGCTTGAAATTTCGCCAAAAATTCAAATATCACGCCTAAAAATTTTTTCGAACAATAAATTTCGAGCTCTAAAATGAGTCAATTTTTGGATATTATTGAATAATTACCGTATGACCTATTAAAATGGGTTGAAATTTCGCAAAAAATCGAAAAATCACGTTCAAAATTATTTTCAAGCAATTTTTGAGAATTTGAAACCCTAAAATGAATCGATTTTTGGATATTATCGAAATAGTACCGTGCAAACTATAAAAATGGATTAAAATTTCGTCAAAAATTCAAAAGTTAAAATCAAAATTTTTTATTGAGCAACTTTTGAGAGTTTGAAGCCCTAAAATAAATAGATTTTATCAGCTCCAGCCAGAGAACGTTGTACACCAGAACTCTAAAATTTATTTCAAAATCCAAACAGTCCATTTTTTCAATTTTTTTACAAGTACAAAAAGCCATTTGAAAATATAAAATTTGATTCAAGACCAAAAAATAATTAATGATAACAACGTTTTGTTAAATTTAAAAAAAATCAGTATAATTGTTCAATAGTCAAACAAAACATTGAAAAATTAGACAAAAAAATGTTATCAAGCTAGATGAAATATCGAATAGTTAAATTGTGAAACAATACAAATTTTTCTAACATCAAAAAGTGAAGAATTTCCAGAATTTGCCAAGTTCAAAAAAAATTCTCATAAATTGCTCGAAAAAAATGTTAATGGTGATTTTAGAAATTTTGACGAAATTTTAATCCGTTTTTATAGGTCGCACGATACTATTTCGATAATATCCGAAAATTGACTCATTTTAGGACTCCAAATTTTCAAAAATTGCTCGAAAAAAATTTTAACCGTGATATTTGAATTTTTGGCGAAATTTCAAGTCATTTTAATAAGTCGCACTGTAATTTTTCGCTAATATTCAAAAATCGATTGAATTTAAGGTCCCAAATTCTCAAAAAAATGTCCCAGAAAAATTTTGGTCGTGATTTTTGAATTCCTGACGAAATTTTAAACCATTTTGGTAGGTCGCAAGGTAACTTTTGAAAAATTATACGAGAGTTCATTTTTACTTGAATGTGGGGGGGGCGACTTTGAAATTCAACTACATCCTATTGTGCCAGCCGTTTTTCATAAACTTTGGCTCAATGGGTGTGAAATGAGCCCATTTATGTTTTAGATTTATTTTTTTTTGGGTCCCCGACTGTACGCCGCACACGCAGCCATTTTTGTGTTAAAAATGGTAAAATTTGGCTAAAAATCGCGTTCAAGGGGCACTACGCCCTATCTCTCCATTGTGACACTGGCCACATGAAGTAAACATATATTTGGAGTGAGGATAGACTCCACTACCAAACTGTAAAAAAAATGTTGGGCCAGAGCCACTGTAAAAATTGGGGGTTTTTATGCTCCAGCCCCCCATTGTGTCACTACGATAATCCAAAATACGTATTTTCCGCAGGAATGCCCATGATTCGAATCATTTGCGATTCGAATCGCAAAATTTGTGATTTATATTTATGATTCGAATCAAATTTTGGTGAAAATGATTTGTAATAGTATGATTCGAATCATTCACGCATGATTCGTGAGTTGTGTTTTTTATCAAAATGATTCGTGTTTTTTGAATCACCATCCAGGAATGCCCATGATTCAAGTCATTTGCGATTCAAATCAATTTTCGAATCATTTTGGAATGAATTTTCATAGTTTTCAATTCCAATTCCAAGGATGAAGCTCTTTCTTTTTATTTTCAATTTTCAAACAAATAAAAAAAAAAGAAAGGGCTTCATCCTTAGAATTGGAATTGAAAACTATGAAAATTCATTCCAAAATTAATAAATTATCCAAAAAATGATTCGAATCATTACTAATTCTAGTGATTCGTGATTCATTGTACGAATCATTTCTAAAACGATTCGGACCGAAGTGATTCGATTCATTCTCTTGCACTCGTGATTCGTGATTCGTGATGTGTATCAAAAATTTTGTGATTTATTAGGCATTCCTGATTTTCAGCAATGTTGGACTTATACCTATAAAAAGCCAAATTAATTTTTTTGGGCCGCAACAAAGCATCAATTTCGTAAAAATCAGGGGTGTGCAAATACTTTTTGACCCACTGTAAATGCTTGGTCGACGGTCCTGTGGTCGAATGGAATGGCTATGGCGACGTGATGTCTCAAAAAGGGTGTACTGTGTGGCGTGTACTGCTAGTACAAGCCTGCAAGTATGAACACGATCCGGTTCTGTCTTTATCAATCTCTATTAGCTGCTAGCTGAGGTGATCTTTTTCTCCTCCAACTCTCCAAGTAAAATAGTTTATCCACCCCTACGTATTTACTTGGAGCAAGCTGAGGTAGGGTCGAGTTTCCAACTGAACCATCATAAGGCGCGCGCACCCAAACCCGAATACATGTATTCGGCATAAGGCGGTTTCGAGCATCGATCTTCATCGTTCTCAAATCAATTCAATCCTCGACTCATTTTCATAATTTTAGATCAACTTTTGATTCACATTTGTGCACGTGTTGTTTGGTTAGCAGCTTTGTTTCTTCTTCATAATTCGTACAGTAAGTAAGTGTTTTTATGATTTTCAGCTTTATGGGTGTTGTTTATATCGCATAATGCAGGATAAATTTAAATTTGCTGGAAATGATGGTTCGAAAGCAATATTTCGCAAAGAAAAGACATTCGCAATATCATGAACATTGACTATCAGTATAGAGCATTGCACTACTTATTGCATCATATATTTATTGATTGTTCGCCATCTTTACGTATTAATTGGAAAATCAGTTTTCTCTAATTCATCAGAACAATTATCAATTAGTTAACTAAATAATGTGCTCTGTAGATTCAGAAGAAGTTCGCTATTATTGTTATTTGATTCAATTTCCAAACACATGGCGTTCTATCGTAAATGTGAATATACACCTAAATTCGAATGCAGTAATAATAATATACAGATTCTGACTGCTTTTGATATAGCTTTTCCAGCAAATTTATACGTGAAACCAAGCGTATTGTGGCATTATGTACACACCTGTATACAATCCGTTAACAAAAACTCAATATTGGAGCCTTGTGTATGAGATTTACAGATAGCATTTCTGCCACATTTATTTATTTCGATATCGTCTCAGCTGAGGAAAGTCTAATTTGCATTTTGCCCACTTTTATGTTGAACAGGTACCACGTCATTGTTCGATCCAAGTCCGATCCATATTTTCGAGAAACTATACTGTTAAAATATTCAATCGGTCTGAAAATGCATACTGTTAAATCTTGCTGTTGCGGATGCTCCTTGAGAACCGGCACCCTGATAATTTTGTACATTCCTACGGTGAGTTTAATTCAAAGAACATTATTTTTTTAAATATTATAGAACACGAACTCATATTCATTTTCGTTAGGTGTTCTACGCTTTGATCCTCGTCCTTATCGCAATGCTCGGTTTATGGGCAAAGATCGACTTTTTCATCATCATGAAGACTGTTCTATTCGTGGCCATTCCTATAGCCATTCCAGTAGCAGCTATTTACGGTGTCATCCAGGTAAACTTTTCTCTCAGAATCGATTGAAATTTCATTTGTATTTGTGGTTAATGTTGCGTACATATTTCAATACTATTTTATTGCTGTTGTCTTTTTTTTAGAAAAAACCATCGTTCATGATCCCTTACCTCGCGTTTGAGTTAGTTTCGTTGATATCTATAATAATGACAATACTGGCTGTAGCATTCGATGGTGCAGAGTTTATAAAATTATGGATGGATATGAAACAGCTTGATACGAAAACAAATCGTATGTCCGAAGGGATGGTGATTGGTACTGGAGTAATCGTTTTCCTGGAAATTATGTTACTAGCTAGCTTCGGTACGTCGACATTAGTTTTTTTGTCTTTGAAACAAGATAATAGATGTAAATTACATTAACTAAATGTACGTATATAAATGGAGCCAGGAAAAGTTCATCGAAATGCAGTAATCGATCTTTTGAAAAATGTAAACATATTGACAAATTTTCAAAAAAAGTATGGTTTAGTTTTTTGTGGTTGTAGAATCTCAATTCGATAAAAAAATTACACTTGGGGTGGTGGTGAGGGTTTAAGGTAGATATCCAACGACAAACTTAAGGAGATGTCATTTCTTCCCAATTATCTTCAAAAACTAGGCAAATTTGTGAAAAAATGGCTAGAAAATTTACCCAAGTCATTTAAATAATGATCGACAGCTTTAGAATTACCTATTTAAAACTCGTGTAGGAATAATGAAGATTTCTGGATGAATGATGCCTTTCTTTTCGAATAAATTCGATTCGTGATTTTGAGAATCGTTTATGTGTATGTGTTGTTTTTTTCAATTTTTTTTTTTTTATAGGTCTCTCTTATTATTACTTCGTCGTTGTGCTGAGTTATTACAAAGAACTCCGAAGAGAAATTAAACAGATAGTGGCATAACTCGTCTTTGATTTTATTGTTCGACGTTGCAGAAACAGTTTTCAATTCGAATGTGCTTTTTCGAATTATAACGGTTGAATAATGTTTTTCATGTTAATGATATTTTTTTTTTGATTTTAAGGAACAATGAAAGTATTTTTTTGCATTTTCAACTTTTTTAAAAATGAGTGTTTTTTTATGATTTCAATAAGTTTTTTTTACTTATTCAAAGTTTTTGAATATTGAATAATTTTTTTTTAGTGTTTATAATATTTTTATCAATTTTAAAGAAAGGTGAATGATATTTCTTGCTTTTTCAACTTTTTTAAAAGTCAGTTTATTTTTTATGATTTCAAAAAGTTTTTTTACTTATTCAAAAAATTTTTGAATATTGAGTAATTTTTTCTAGTGTTTATGATATTTTTATCAATTTTGAAGAATGCTTAATGATATTTTTTGCATTTTCAACTTTTTTAAAAAATGAGTCAATTTTTTATGATTTCAATAAGTTTTTTTACTTATTCAAAAATTGTTTGAATATTGAATAATTTTTTTATGAGAAAGTTTTTTTACTTATTCAAAAATTGTTTGAATATTGAATAATTTTTTTATGAGAATAATGATGTTTTATTGACTTGATTCCGAAAGAAAAAATTTAATGATATTTCTTGTATTTTCAACTTTTTTAAAAATAAGTTTATTTTTATGATTTCAGAAAGTTTTTTTACTTATTCAAAAAAGTTTTGAATTTTGAATAATTTTTTTTAGTGTTTATGATATTTTTATCAAATTTAAAGAAAGCTGAACGATATTTCTTTCATTTTCAAATTTAAAAAAGTTTTTTTACTTATTCAAAAATTGTTTGAATATTGAATAATTTTTTATGAGAATAATGATGTTTTATTGACTTGATTTCGAAAGAAAAAATTTAATGATATTTCTTGCATTTTCAACTTTTTTAAAAATAAGTTCATTTTTATGATTTCAAAAAGTTTTTTTACTTATTCAAAAAAGTTTTGAATTGTGAATAATTTTTTTTAGTGTTTATGATATTTTATTGATTTGTTTTTTTTTTAAACTGAATGATGTTTCTTGCATTTTCAACTTTTTAAAATATGAGTATTTTTTATGATTTCAATAAAACGTTTACGATATTTTTTGTATTTTTATCAATATAGATTGAATTACTTTTATTTTCAAATTTGAATTGTATGAAAGGTTAATCCAAAAATGGAAACTTCGCCTGAAGGTGCAATCAAATCAATCCAAATCGATTGATTTCGATACTGTTCGATTTCGGTTGATTACTTTATTCGAATTTTCTCTGTATTTTTTCCAATTGATCTCTGATTCGATTTTTTGAAGATGATTGAGATGTAATTTTTAAGAAAATTGTGTGATTTTGAGTAGGAATAAGTACTTACTTATTTATTCAAAATTTTTATTGATGTTCGACTCATTCAATTTGGTTTCCGATGATTTCCTTGTGGAAGGAGTTTGAATGAAGACAAATATTTTGACCTGAGAGAAATGAAGAAGAAAATTTTAAAAATAATATTGAAATCGAATTTCATGATTTGCTTACTCTTGCTTTCTCTCTTCCTTTTTCCTTTTTTTTTTTGTAAATTTAATTTCGAATGTATTTTGTCAGATTTTAATAATTTTCTTTCAGTGTAAAAAAATGAAGTAATATTTGTTGAGTCATGAATGGGAGGGATGCAAATTATTCAGAATTCGATTGGTGTATTTTTCATTGTTGAAAAAAATCTGTAGGTGAAGGTAAGTAGGTTAGAGTTAAAGAAATTTGAATTTATATTTGAAAATGCAGTTTGGGGGGTAAAAATGAGCGATATCTCAAGAACCATGGTCGAACGACCAAAATGGACGCCGAATTCGAAATCAGCGACCTCGAATTAGTAATTGATCAACATTTTCAAAAATCGAAAAAAAACACGAATTTCTCTGTTTTTTGGGCAATAAATTTTTTGCCTGAAAGCGACGAGTGAGGTGTCTAGGAAGGGGTATTCGACCCTGGTGAATTCATCGCCGCCATCAGTTTCGCCGTAGCTAGTTCGGTTGCGGAGAAAATGGCGATTTTCCAGCAATTTGAAATTTTCAAAAAACTGCAATAACTTTGCAAATACGAGATCAGTCGAAAAACAGACTGCAAATTCGGATTCAACGAGTCCCAAAACCCCCTCCTAGACACTTCAAACGCCAATTTTGGACGATTTTTTAAAAAGGACCAAAAATGGCCTGCGAGGACCATTTTTTGAAAATCGCTTCCTACGCGGCTGAAAGTGAACATCGTAGATAGATTTGAGGTCGTTGAACTCGAATATGCACTCGGTTTCGCGATTTGGGGCTTATTTCGAGTGATGTAGAATTTTTTATTTTTATTTTTTGGTGCTATTTAAATTGCCTATTGCCAATTTGCAAGGCGAAATGCAAATATCAAAATTTGACGAATTTACGAAATTTGAATTGACCATATCTCGAGAAAATTGGACAAAAAATTTGGACAGAATATTTGGACAGAATATTTGGACAAATAATTTGGACAGAATATTTGGACAAATAATTTGGACAGAATATTTGGACAAAATACTGAAATATGCACTTTTCACTCCAAAAATAGATCCACTCTCCAAGCGGACATATTGGTACATGGATATGTCTTATCTTTTTTAAATCCAAAAAA
>FIZU01053539.1:0-22411 GCA_900064475.1 Pseudococcus longispinus
ATTTTTTGACGAATTGCTTCAAATAAAATAAAGTGAATACATACGATTTTAGATGTAACTTTCTAGAATACAAATTCATGATTTTCATCAAAATCTATACATTATTAATCACAAACCGTTTGTTTTAATAACGTACTCAACTTTTGCCTTCCGATCTTAGGGTATGCAATGAAAAATTATCGTGTATTCAGAATATCCCCTTAAAAATGTAGAATTTGTTTCATTACGATTTAGATCGTCGAATAGAACATTTTTCGCGGGTTATTAATTTTGTGAATTATGTTCGATTTTTTGATATATTTTTATAAATTCGTCTTTGGTAACACTGAGAACAGATTGGTAAATAAAACTGCTTTTGCTGTACTTCGATGTACGAGATTAATTCCTATTTTGTCGTTGTACTGTGAGGTTTATTTTTGTAAATATAAATATGTTTTGTTCGCGTGGTAACGTGTGATTATTTGAGGTGAGAATGGGTAAGGAAGGGAAGGGGTAGAGATAGTTTCTGAAGTATTCGGAGTTTTGAGCCGATAGCTCAGTTTCCAGTTGTATTTTTTTTTAAAAATGTAATGTAATGTGAAAATTTGGTTCATGACTACACCTCTTGGAGTGTGGGCAGATTATTTCAACTTATTTATGTACAATTTTCCTAATTCAAAGGTACTTAATTCGTAAAAATGATCATAAATTCCATATTAGGCCCATGCATCTAATTTAAACGTTTTAGTTATTTCTGAACAAGGTTTCAATGGATTTGTCCTGAAAAAAAAGAGAATCGTTAGATATTCCAGCATAATAATTCTTATTTTTATAATTATAATCAATTTTTAAAATAAATGTATCTCACGTGGAATTGACTATTTTGAATCCAAAAGATTGAGAGAATTGTATATTATCGCTGGTTAAGCAAATAAGTGTAGAGAATGAGAAATTTCTTATACTGTCTAATTGCGCTGCATTCAAAGAAACATGGCGTTAATAATAGGTAAATGGGCATTTCAATTTTCGATGTAGTTTAAGAGGTAGGTACCTGATGTAAACGCTCCTGGATGCCCATCGAATTCATAGAAGAATCGATCACCAAATTTGTACCTGTAAAATGCTTTAGCAATGACGCACTGAAATGAACTACTGGTCAATGAATCCGGGTATTTCTTCTCGAGTACTCCACCAACAAAATAGTCTATATCATGGACACTAGAGTAAACTTTCTTCAGAAGTGCAATTTTCTGGGTGGAAAGACATGGGCAAATCATTTTCATTCAAGTATGAAAATAGATAAAAGTTCACGAAACCAACTCAAGTCTTTACTTCGGGTTCGATGACATCGCTCAAATCGTCAAACCACTTCACAGCTGGTAACCCACAAAGACGTCTGGTTGTGGTATATGGCGGTACTCCGTAGTCTCTGCCTCTATTTATATCAATACTGATCAAATCAGTACCATTGTGCTCTGGAGGATTTCTATCTTTACGTTTGAGAAATGAATTTGTAATCTAAAGCAAGATATCGACGAATTTACAACAAAAATTGATCATTGGTGAATGAAAAATGTCCTATTTACCTCTCCAGTAAATGACGCATCAGGTTTATTTTCCGTTTGCGAAATCAAACCACGTAGGAAATGATCGAAATTTTTTGAAGCTTGAAGAATTCCTCCTACTCTATTACTATAATCGCTCAATTGTATTTTACCTGAAATTTTTCGATCTTCGTTCACCGAACTAGAACAAAACGCATCGAATGAGTACAGAAAATAGATTTCTGCCATTAATAGTGGCACAGCAGAAACTGAAAATCTATGAAATTGCGTACTAACTTGATAGTTCCTGAAATTGTACTATGAAAAGAGCGGAATGCTGCAGATACAAATTCGCTAATCGACGAAGGATTGATACTGGCATCGTATCCTTTAGCGTAGCCTGATTTCAGAGGTGCCAGTTGATGATCCTTCACAAATGTAGAACCTGTTTGGAAAAAACTTATAAAATATATCAATACCGTAGGTACCCCAAGTGTTGGATTTTATTTTACTCGTTGGAAGTTAAAACTATTACATTTTCAGGCTGGTACCTACCTAATAAAGCAGGCAAGTATTCATTATAAGTGATATGCTGTAGGATGGCGATAACGATTCTTCTAGTTTCTTGGAAAATTATTTCGTCAGACCAGTTGCTATGCATACGACTTAAATCGGTTGCCAAAATATTATGCAATCTCATAAACATAACTGTCGAAGACGCAATCTCGGTATTCAGATTTATTCTCTCTGGATCACCTGATGCATAATATTTTTAACAGCTAAATAGGTTCCATACCGTACTCAGGTATCTGCATTATGACCACGATCTTTCTAAATTTCTCTTACCAGACAAATAGCACACATCTGTGTCACTAGGCACATCACAGACCTGAGTTGGTTTTTTCACATTTATCAAAAAAGGTCTGCCATCTTCGCTATCTTGAGTTTTCAATAAACCATCTCGGAATACTCGAAGTTCATCAGATTTGTCTTTGTCCAAGCCATATAGGAATGACCCGTCCAAAAAATGCGTAGCACTTGAAAGCTTTTAGAGGGATTTTTTATTCGTAAAGTACCTATATTTTGTTATAAAAAACGTGTACCTACTCGAAGAACTTACTTGCTGCACTGGTAATGACAGGCATCCTGTTTTATTATACACTCTGACTCGTTTCATTTCTAAACACTGCTTGTTGTATTTTGAAAAGAAAGGATCGTTTGGCGGAATTGATATAGGCAAACAGGCAGAATGTGGATTGAAACTTCCATCCTGATTACAACAATTTTTCGGTTCTAAACAAGATTAAATGTATTAATTAGAACTGATACCTACTCAAAGTTTCTTATCTTATGTGATTTGAATGTTAAATTAATAAAATAACCATTATCTTGCGGTATTAATGTACGAAGAGCTACATCGTGCGCGATCATTTGTCCCCATGCCACAACACCAAGTGTTAGTTCTGGATCTGGATCATCACCATCTGGTAGTAGAGTGGTACGAATAAGCCTAGGACTTGGTAAAGGATCACCATTTTGAGCCAGTCTGATTTTGCTTCGTCCTATAAATCAATCAAGAAATTTACAGCACACTCGTTACAAAAATTCACTTAGAATGGCAAATTACTCATAATTATCAACTAAGGTCTTGACTGATGCGTATATAAATTGAGTAGGTAAGTATACCAACCGTCTGCATATGACGGCGACAGCAGTCGAACAACTGGCGTGTTCGCACTACCCCAGACAGGTTTCTGCAAATTATTGCAAGAACCGTCGAAAGTTCGGTATTTTTCGGAAGCATCACAAAATTGGATTATTGGTAAACATGCATCAGTTGTGTTTGGTCTTCCAGTTGATGTGGTATTCGTGGAATTTTTGCTTGGGCCTGAAGTTATAGATAAGATAATGATGAATAACTATCAACGTATCAACTATCAACTAAGTAGATGAATAAATCAGAACAACTAGAATAATGAAAATTACAAACAAAGAATATGCAAATCATACAGGTATCCACTTATACATACCATAAAGTAATGATCTATTATCTTTTTCAATATTGATGGTGGTTGCATTCTGTAATAAAAAACGAAAGAATTAAATTCGATTAATAGGTAGGTAATGGGGTGGGTCCCACCCTTTTTTTTTTGAGAAAGTTGGAGGGGAGATTTGAAAAAAAGTTGTGGGGGCTTGAACCTTTCACCCTGCAAATATAGTTCAAAATGTACCTCAAATAAAATTAAAATACCTAGGGTGCAGGTTACTTGTAGAAGGAGTGACATTAGCTATGAAACACCCTGTATAAATACCAGTCCACAAAATTTTTTATTGAAAGTTTTGAGAAAATCGTCATGCAAATTTAATATAGGTACCTATCTATGTAGCCTCATTCTGTTTAACAATAGACCAAAAATTAAAATAAGAAATTCAAAACTCACCTGTAACAAAGAGCATACCGCAGAATCGTAAACCAGCAGAAAAGCTGTAAACAAAATTCTACATAAAATTATTTTCACCATGATTTTGTTAGCATACGAAAATCATCACTGCTGCTTTTGAAAATAAAATCTCTCACCCGTCACTACCTATGACAAAACGATAACTTGATGATTTGAAATCGCTGGTGTAATATTTTATATTAATCCTGGGCGGGAGAGGGGGCAGGGGATTTAAATATGATTCACGGCTGCACAAGTTATAAAATTCATAATTGTACTCGGAAACATAATAAGATAACATTCTATTTCTGTATTAATGTTTGTTACAATTAAAACGATTAAAAATTGTTATTATAACAGATTAACCATTTAACCATTTTTGAAATTGAAAGGACAAAAAATTTGAAAATTCATCAAATTTTTAAATTTATCTACTTATTGGCTCTCACTTTTCTTCAAATTACGGAAGGTTCTTAGCACTTACCAGGAATAAAACAATGAAAAGGGTCGGAGAGGAGGTTAATTTGTATGAGTGATAATGGGTGAGAGGGGCTGGGGCCTCCTTCAACCTAAAATTATTGGTAAAATTTATTGAAAAAACTCACACCAACTACCTCCTCGATCCCTTCCATGATGTCATTCCTGGTAAGTGCTAAAGAACTTTTCGTAAGTTGAAAAGAAGTGTGAAGTGAACTGATAAATTAAAAATATGATGAATTTTCGAATTTTGTTTGTCATTTCAATTTCAAATGTAGTCAATCTGTTCACAACACTCATTTTTTTGCACTCAGCGAATATTCTCCATCATCCACTGGACACCTAGCCGTTCTACTTACTCACAAAAATCCAGTACAGGATGGAAAAAATCCCCTACTCATCATTTCACAAAGCGCAATTCATCACGAAAACAATCAAAGTTATACTTGAACATCAGTAAATATATAATGAATTGGTTTCAACAAATTTAGAAGTGCAGCGCGTGCACTTAATAAAGGTAGGTAAGTACTTTTTAACGGTTGAATTACTGTTATGTATTTTAACATTTACATTGGAAACCATTTCTCGATAATGATTATGGTACCTACTATTTTGTACCGATATCATTGCCTTATCACTACTTCATCAACTGTCGTCATACCATGCATTAATTAATGTAGGTAGTTAGTGATACAAGTAACAAAGCTCACACAAGTTTCTTGGAAAAGCAATCAAGTTTTTAGAACTGAAAATTTGAAAATTTTACATACGACATAATCGATGTTCCATTATGAAACCGAAATATTTTTGATAGGTATAGGTATAGGTAAGCGTAGAAAAAACCCCGTACTCGTATTTTAGAAAAATATCTACCTACTTAAAAATGACCTCCTGATTTTGATCACCCAAGTATTTAAAAAAAAGCAAACTCAAGTACTCACCATACAGGGTGGTTCGTCAGTTGTCTGCTATACGAGAGATTTACATACAACGGGGTACCACTAAAACAAACTTCAGATGAAAATGTTGTCTATCTCAAATATTTAAGGGGTAAAATTCTTTTAAAAATCGAATCAAATTATATTTTTAATCATGGGAATGGGTAGTATAGGTACTTTAAAAATTGAATAAATTTTCATGTCATGCTTTTTTGCTCAACTTCAAAATTGAAGGGACTTTAAAAATAAGTTGAAATGAAAAAATTCTAAAAAAATTTAAACCCTGGAATAAATATAGTATTTTGAATACTGAACAATTTTTGTTACGTTCATTATTTGCCTAAAATCAAAATTGAAGAGACTGCAACACTAAAACTAAGTTGAGAAAATAACAATTTTTTACAAATTTTTCTGCTTTCAATATTACTTATAGCCCCTTCAATTTCAATTTTACTCAGAAAAGGGACATAATAAAAATTATTCATTATTCTAAATATAACCTATTCATTCCCACAGGCCACGATTAAACTTTTTAAATTCAAATTATTTTTATAGCCCCTTTATATTTGAAGTTAGACAAAGAAGTGTAACCCACAATAGGTAGTATGGAATCCGAAAAAGGGGTTGGTATCAACGTGTAGCCTAGCCGGTAGCCGATGGAAGTTTCCCATACTCAGTCTCACACTACCTATCTGTTAAAGGTAGGCAACCATTAGCACACGGAAGTAGCTATATTGTATATTGAGTTATATCTCTCAAAAAAATAACCAAAATCATAATTTCAAGTACGTAGGGTGGTAGGAAAAAGTTCTTGAAAAAAAATGTGTGGTATACTCATTTTGCCTATTTTCATTTTTGAAGGTGCTACAACAATTTTTAATTATATAGCACCTTCAAAAATTAAGATAGACTAGGCAACAAATTTTTTTGCAAACACTTTTTCCTACCACCCTACGTACTTACTTGAAATTATGGTTTCGGTAAATTTTTTATTGGTACTAGGCAACCATCAACACACAAAAGCATATTGAATTGCGTTTTCAGAAAAACTACCGAAATCATAATTTCGATTACGTACAGTCGTAGGAAAAAATGTTTCAAAAAATTTGTGGGATATACTTTTTGCCTATCTTTATTTTTGAAGGGGCCACAACAGTTCTTAATTATTTAGCCCCTTCAAAAATGAAGATAGGCAAGAAATGTATACCACAAATTTTTTTGTAAAAACTTTTCCCTACCACCTTATGTATTTAAAATTATGATTCCGTAAATTTTTTGTTGATGCTAGGCAACCATCGACACACGAAAGTATATTGAATTGAGTTTTCAAAAAAAAAAATTACCGAAATCATAATTTCAAGTACCTAGGGTGGTGGAAAAAATTTTTTTCAAAAAAAATGGTGCCATACACTTCTTGCCTATCTTCATTTTTGAAGGGGCTATATAATTGAGAATTGTCATAGCCCCTTCAAAAATGAAAATAGGCAAAATGTGTATACTACAATTTTTTTTCAGAAGCATTTTCCTGCCACTCTAGGTACTTGAAATTATGATTTGGTAATTTTTTTGAAAATTGGAACTCAATATACTTTCGTGTGTCGATGGTTGCCAACCATTAAGCAGTAGGGCCAGTAGGGGTGTGAGACCAAGTATAGAAAACTTTCCGCCGGCTAGGCTACACCTTGGTACCAAACCAACATCTTCCTCGGAGTCCATACTATCCATTCTTCTGATTGAAAATAAAATAGGTTTCAATACCTACGATATATTTTTTTTGAAAATAAATTTTATCCTTAAATATTCAAGATCGGCATCAACATGTGCATCTGTTGTTTTTTTTAGTCGTACGTAGTATGAAACATATTTTTCACGACTGATAACATTGTATGGTTACCATAGCAACCAACACCAACAAACCCAAACACAAAATGATAGCGTTCACCGGCTATCAGTGATATCGACTACAAAACCCAGACTAAAAACTAAAATCGTTTTTCCATCAGTTCATCATGGAGATCGTAAAATTCGTCGTCGATAAACTGAATAAACCTCCCTTCGGTAAAAATTTCAACATAATATCATTCGATTCGCTTTCGTCCGAAGAACTTCTACAAGTACTCTCCGATGTATTGCAATATATCAGCGATCAAGAGAAAATCGACATTCACGCCGAAGATTTGGAACAAACGATCGTAAGGATTCTCAGTATGTTATTAATAGCACGATACAAACCTTTACAAGATTCGCCGGCGATATTCCGTCAAAACTTGCAAGAATGTGATAAACAAACCATACATAAACTTCTGCAATGGCTCTTATCAAACGTCGAAGACCTAAAAAAACGTATGTACTTGGCGAAATTTCTCGTCAAAGTCGACGTGCCCAGTGATATCCTAGGCGACTCTGATATCGCCATATTGCACCAACAGTATCTCCAGCTGATCGAAGAATTTAAAAAAATTCATAAAGAGAGCTCGTTAGCAAAGACTGGCAATAAGATCTCAATATCGGAATTACGCTCAGATGGAGTTACAATGGAAAAAGAGAAGGAAATAGTGACCAATCGAATTTACCACATAAAGAAAAAAATCGACAGTTTACCAAATATCGCTGCTTTGCTTCGTACAACGCATAATCTCAGACAAGAGTACGATCGTAAGAAGGAAATCAGCTGGCAGCAGCAAGAAGAATCGGCGACGATTCAGCAATGTCAACAACGCTTATACAGACTCTCTCAGCAACTGCAAGAGTTACAAAAACGATCTGTCGGGTTATCTTCGAACTCATTGATGAAAAAACTAGAAGAAGAAATCTACGTTACGTCGTACATAGCCAATCAAAAACTACCTCGAGAGCTCGAACAGCAAAAGAAGGAAAAAGAGATCTTGGAAAGCATCGCGTACTCGCCCAGCATCACCAAAGCTTCGATCGAGCAATTAGAATCGAAAGTGCAATCGTTAACTCAGCACATAAATCAACTAGTTGAGAATCGTCTTTCGTCATCGACCACAGCTGACGATAAAACTGTTCTGTTTAGACAACAGGCGGCCATCGTTGCTCGTAAAAAAGACACATTGGCTGAGAAATTCTCCGAGTTGAAAAAACAAATGCAAGAAGTCCGATCTAAATTAGAAGATAGGCAAGTTAAACTAGAAGAAATGACTGGCGAAGGAGGCGTTATTCTTAAAAGCAGCGAGCATTTTCAAGAGTACGTGAACAAGCTGCGTACACGAAGTTTGATTTATAAACGTAATCGAAACGATTTAGCCACGTTGAAGGCCGAAAGTGGGATACTTTCTAGAACAGTGGATATTCTCAAATCGAAAGCTGATCAGCTGGGGGTTGATTTGGAGAACATGGAGGATATTCAAGACAACGAAGATCAATCCGATATCGAGAACAAAACCAGCGAAACGTTGCTTTCTCTTATTACTCAACTCACAGCCAGCATTTCTTCGCAGAAATCCAAACTGGCCCCGCTCGTCTCCAATGTGAAGCCTTTGCAGGAAGAAATACGTCAATTGATGGCGGAGCACGACGAATGCAAACGTGTTTACGATCGGACCAACATGTCGTTGAATACTAATTTGACTAAATTAATCAACGAGGTTAATTCTTTGGAAGCATTTCACACCAAAACATCGAATGAAATCAAAACCTTGACCGAAAACGTGCAAAAAGCTAAGGAAGACCTGAAACGAGCCATAGAAGAATTTCACGCCAGTCTTGATAAAAATAATAGTAAACCTTTGGTCAAAGAAAGATTACAGCAACGAATAGTCGAAGAAGAGCGTATCAATCGAATGCTAAAAGAAGAAAGAAAACAAGTTCGTGATAGTGAGCAACTTAGTATGAGGCAAAAAGACGCTTGGAATAATTTATGTTTACTTATGCAAGTGAAACTGAAATGCTGGGAAAGAGAGAAAGATGCTAGTAATACGATATTGCGTAAAGAACGAGGAGCTGAGACTTTAGTTTTGTTATAAATATAACAAAAATACACCTTTTTAGTATTATTATAATTTTTTTTACTTACTTTAACCCTTCGATCAATTAAAAAGTTCGAATACAACGAAAAACAGAAAATTACTATATTTTTGAAGGTGCATCGATAGTGGTTAATTTACAAAATCGAATGAAATTATCATTACGATGCAACGATGGTATTTTCTAAATCTTGATTCAAGTTTCTGATTAATACGTGCATCATGCTGCCTCTGTGTTCCTTGAATTTTTGTATAGCTCTGTCTCTCGATTTTCCCCAAGCGAATAAATCTCTGCAATAGCATGAAAAAATATTGAGTAGGCATAAAATATCATCAAATCTAAATTACCAGAAGAGTTATTAAATTATTATACCTGAATATTGGACGAACATATTTCATACGTCCTTGTTCGGTAGCGAATGCCAATGCTTCGTCTATCTTTTCTTCCCATCTTGATCTAATGCAAAGTCTTAACCATCTGTAATTCGAGATTCGAGACACATTGTGAGAGAAAAGATCGATGGTAAAATTAGGTAAAAGAGGTATTGGAATATACCTGAATTTAATTTCAGTATTTTTAATCGAGCTTAAATCGTATAAATGATCTAGTTTTTTCAATCTATCCAACGGTAAAGGTTCACGTTCTAACAACAAAGCACAGAATTCTTCCACTTGTTCTGGTATAAGTGATTTGAAATCATCAGCGTTTGAAGGTAATTGATCGTCTGATTTTGTTTTACTCCAGATATCCACCAAGTTGACGACTACTTGTTGCATTGTGGCATCATATCTAGAAAGGAAAGTTGATTTGAATAAAATATACATAGAATACATGGATTTAAAAAAATTGAGGATGGCTTCATATCAAAACAAAAAAATATATATCAAGAAGTTTACAAAAATTAAAAAAAAGAATTAGAAAATTTGGATTTTAATATGCAGAGTGACCCATTAAAATGATCAATGGGTTTGAAAAATGAAAAAAAAAAAACGCTGACTGCAAAAATTTTGAAAACTCAGAATTCTAGAAAAAAAAATTATCAGCCTAACTCATAAGGGAAAAGAATTCCAAGCTCTACAATTTTCATTCCTTGAATTTTTTTCAGAACCACCCTTAGTTTGGCCAGAAAATCTATGTTTATAGGAAATGTACAGAGTCGAAGCCGGTTAAAAATGGTAGTTTGGCCTGGGAAACCGATTTCGACCATTTTTACTCCAAAAGGTCAACTATAGTCGGAAAAAATTTTGAACTCCTGAGGCAAGTATTTTGGGGACGAAAGGCAAAAATGTGTTTTTTAGTAATAATTTTCTGTTTTTTTTGTCAAATGCAGATAAAAAGTTTTCAGAGTCAGGGCTGTCAAGCCGAACGAATCAGCTTTGACTTTCGGCTTTCGGCTAACAAAATTTTAAATAACAGCTTTCAGCTGGCTATCGGCTTTTTTCCAGCTTTGAACCGAAAAAAAGCTGATAAAAAACCGAAAAAAGCCTATGAAAAAAATCCGAAAAAAGTCGATAAAAGTCCATAAAAAATCGATAAAAACTAGAAAAAAAAAGTAAAAAAAAAGTTGAAAAAAAAACGATGAAAAGTCGGAAAAATCCGAAAAAAGTCAATAAAAGGCCATAAGAAATCGATAAAAACTAGAAAAAAAAGTAAAAAAAAAGTTGAAAAAAAAACGATGAAAAGTCGGAAAAATCCGAAAAAAGTCGATAAAAGGCTATAAAAAATCGATAAAAACCAGAAAAAAAAGTAAAAAAAAAGTTGAAAAAAACGATGAAAAGTCGGAAAAAATCTGAAAAAAGCCGATAAAAGGCCAAAAAAAAGTTGAAAAAAAAACGATGAAAAGTCGGAAAGAATCCGAAAAAATTCGATAAAACGCCAAAAAAATCGATGAAAACCAGAAAAAAAAGTCAAAAAAAGGCCGATGAAAAGCCGGAAAAAATCCGATAAAATTCGATAAGAAGCCAAAAAACAGCTGAAAAAAAAAGATTAAAAGTGAAAAATCCGATGAAAAGTCGATAAAAAGCCGAACGTGATCGGCTTTCACTCCGAAATTTTTGAAATTTTTAGGGTATACTTATGGATATATAACGTGTATTTTGAGGGGAAAAAATTATTGCACCTCCGACCCTTCATTACAAAATGGCGTCTCAAAAGTTTTTAAAACGTCATAACTCAGCAAAAATTAAAATAAAAAATTGAGGTTCATCTGACCCTCTAAAATCTAATAGAAAAAATGTGAAATTTTCATCTGCATTTGACAAAAAATCAGAAAATTATTACTAAAAAAACAGACCTCCCCCCCAAATACTTGCCCTAGGGGTCCAAAAATTTTTCTCACTATGGTTGACCATTTGGAGCGAAAATTGTCGAAATCGGTTTCCAAGGCCTTTGCCACCATTCTCAACCGGCTACGCCCTTTCCCATAGACATGGATTTTCTGGCCAAACCAAGGGTTATACGAAAAAAACACAAGGGATGAAAATTGTACAGCTTGAAATTTTCTTTCGCCAATGAGCTATTAGCTTTTTCCTTAGAAGGTCAAGTTTTCGAGATTTTTGCAGTCAAGTTTTCATTTTTGAAATTATGGACTTTGTACGTTTCCTATAAATATGGATTTTCTGGCCAAACTAATGGTGCTACGAAAAAAATGCAAGGGATGAAAATTTTAGTGCTTAAAATCCTCTTTCTCCTATGAGCTATTAGTTTTTTTCTTAGAGGGCTAAGTTTTCGAGATTTTTGCAGTTGAAGTTTTTTTTTCCAATTTTGAAAACCATCGACCTTAAATGAGCCACCCTGTATAATATCTTATTTTTATTTTACAAGACCAAAAAAAAAAAAAATCACTCAATTCCTCAAATTCAAATACAACATACGCAGGAATATACGGAGGCATTCCAGTAGTGAATAACCAAGCATCCCAGTCAATATTTCCGATTTTCTCTTCGGCAGCAAAATACGTCAATAAGTGATTTTTGAAATCATCCGTATCCACCGACTGATTCTTAAACTTGTTGAAATACGATCTCAAAAAAGATTCGAATTTATCTGCAAATATCCAAGTTTAAAATCAGACTAATTCGCCGAAAAAAATCGAAATATGAAATCAAGTCGTGTACCAGCTCCTCCGACGAGTTCCTCCAAGTAAAATAAAAACGTATGCCCTTTTTCATACGGACACGTTGAAAATGCATCATCTGGATCTACGCCGGTTAAATCTACAACGAGTTTTGTAAACGGATTGTTTTCACCGAGAGCTTTGATCTGAAAAATGATGAAATACACATTTGGATTAGTCAGAAAAATCACCTGAGCTAATCGTACGATGATAAAGAGAGTTCATAGGTGTAAGTTATCATCTTTGACGAATTTTCGCGATAACAAATATCACGTTACAAATTTACTATCACTTTTTTTTTTCAAAAAAAGAAATAAAAAATGAATCTTATGCTAAAATTAGAAGGGTTCATAATTTCAAAAAAATCGATTAATAACCCGGAAAAAATTACAAAATCTAATTTGTACCACTCGACTCGAGGTACGAATACGATTGAATAATTCAACGATACCATCTATTTATATAAAATATATAAAAACACTTGAACATATCATTCGTGTCAAAGATAATATAGACGAGTGTCGAAACTTCAAACAAACCTATTTAACGTACCGATTGCCTTAAATCTTTTAGGCCACCGATGGCACAAAAATGTCTATAAGCTTCGCCTTTCAAACGTCCATTTATTTTACGTTCGATAAACGTGGTGAATCCTTCGTTGAGCCAAAAATGCTCGAAATTTTTAATCGATATCAGATTTCCAGTCCAGCTGTGAGATATTTCATGAGCTACCACAGATACCATACTACGATCACCGGTCTGAAAAATAGAACGATTTTGTTAATTTAGATTTCAATAAAATATCAACTGATCCAAGTTAACTTGCGTTACTAAACTAGTATTGTAGGTGTGATAAATGTCAAGCAAGGATTTTCCATACCACCAAAAGGGAACGACGGAGGCAATACTAATAAATCGTAAATCTTCCAAACGTAAGGACCACAAATATCTTCGGCCGTTTTCAACATACTCTCTGTCTTAGAAACAAACGATAAAGAATGTACAAATCGTTTACATTTCAGAATAACTCAAATTGTAGATAAATTACTTCGGCGAATTCGAACGCAGCTTTTTCCAGTATTTCCGGCTCGCACCAAACAGAAGAACGAGGTCCTAATTGTTTGCTTTCTAAATTTCCGACGGCGATAGCAACGAGGTATGCAGGTATAGGAACTGTTTGATTGAAAAAGAATTTCTTTTTACCATTTGGCAGTGTTGTGGGCTCTTTTTCTTTTACAGCGCTCATTAGGGCGACGAATTCTTCAGGAACGGTTACCTGAAGTAGAGAAGAAAACAGTCTAGAATGGATTCGAATTAGTTATTACGAAAATTTAAATCAATCACTAACGGTAGCTCTGTAGGTTCCTTTAACCGAAGGTGTATCTTGGCAAGGTATAATTGATCGGCAATGGTCCGGCTACAAAATAGCGAATAAATTAATAATCGATCGATTTTTTAGCTTGGAATTAGTAAATATTAACGTACTTGGCATTGGCTGAAAACGTACGGATGCCTTTTTCCGGCCGTTTGACTTGGTTGTAACCATTGTAATGCTGTTGATTTGGGCGTAGTTTCGTATTCTATTTTGATCAGTATTCTAAAACAATATATCAGTCATTTTTCATATTCTATTCGAATTCGTAAAACTAATGGTGAACTGAGTTACCTCTTGGCAGTTGTATGAGGTAGATCAATGGTCAACTTGCTGCCAAATGTGTGAATTGGATTATCCAACGAATATTTAAGCTCGTTTTTACTCTCTTCGTAAATGACTTTCTTAATATCAAGATCTCTAGTGTCAAGTATCAGTTCTTTAGCTTCGTTTGATTTCAAATACACAGTCAACGTTACAGTTGAGACGAAGATACTTTTATTGAAATCGACATCGTAATGAATATCCATGTGTTGAACGATAGCTTGATCTATAAACAATACATCAGATGTACTCTCATTGTTGAATTAAATTATCTGTAAAATATGTAATTCGTTACCTGGATTGGAGAAAGATCCAGGATCTCCGGCACTTAATCGCGGCACTCCCATTATTACTATTAGAACTAAACCCGATCTACTTTCTCACAGACAGCGGTTGAGGAATCAAGCAATACGAATGATAATGAAAGCGCCGAACAACATTCGATCAAATATTAATTATTATTAATTGAATTTAGATGTACTCGAAGTAAGATTGATAAGAGATCTAGCACCTGTTGTAAAATGTTGAAATTATCAATTTTCTTTAAAGTAACCCCTCCCACCAACCATTAGATGATCGTCTAACAGTAATCGGCATTGTTTATCCAACACCTCTCCTCCCAATACCGTTGGGCGTTGATTCTGTTACGTCACTAGTGACGGCTTCGATGGTCTAGTTTGTCTACTTTGGGAGACTCGTTTCTTCCAAATGGAGCAGAAAGAAGGGCAGTGTTAACGTAACCATTGGTTATTGTTAGTGGTGATGTTATCCAGCTCAAAATGGAACCAAACGAATCGATTTGGTTATTGGTTCTTGGTTACAATCATAGATTATTAATCGAGCACTCATTGTACATAGTTATAACTTGTAACTTGTAAGTACTCGATTTTTAAAAACAATAAGGTATTTTGATGCTTAGTGATGCCATGATTGATGATAGTTAATGGAATAACTCGGACTATTTGCATAGAATGGCTAAATAGTTTATTTCCAACTAAGTACATAAGTTAGGTAATGAATGACTAATGAAGTATTCATATTCAATATAAAGAATAAAACATTCTGATCTGCATTTGAAGTAAATGGTGGATAAAGTGAAGTAGGTACGAGGTGCCTAACACCTTAATGTACTTAGTTAATATTCATGACGGTGAGAAAATTTTGAAAAATTTTGCTAAAAGTACTCAACTAATACACTGTAAGAGAATTTTCGAATAATGAACTAAGATCTTCTTCCGATTGCGGTCTAGGTGCTAATTTAATGATTCGATCCTGAAACAAATACACCCCAAGTTGATAAAAAAAAAGTTCAAATGCCTATACCCACATATTGAGTAGCCGGTAACAATTGAAATTGTACATAATTCCTACTTGAGGCACTGTTCCTTGTACTAAACTAGGAATATCGTCTTTCGTGTATCCCAAAGCACCAATACCATTTTCAATTTTCATATCGAACATATACTGACGTATAACATCAGCCAAAATTTTACCTATTCGTGGTTGCGTTTATTAATAAGATTACGATTAGGTACTTTTTGGATAAATTTGGTGATTGAGCTGCTGATTTACCTGCGTCTTGTCTTTTAGCATTGGTGACATCTGCACCAAGTACACGAGCAGCTTCTAGATGCCTTTCAGGACACGCTGGAGCACAAAATTCGAACACAGCAGGAGCTGACATGACAACGGATAGACCATGAGGAATAATCGGATGATCTTTTCTATAAAAATATAGGTACAATGGATAAACATACAAATAATTGTAAAATTTGTAATATCATTGGTGCCGCAAGAATAGACATGCTATAATACAATACCTACCTGTATCCTTCTGGTATGAATTTTTTTACTTTTCCAGATATCGAATATGATAGCCCATGACATAAATGAACTCCGGCGGTACCAAATCCTACACCAACCATTGTGGAAGCTAAATGCATATTGGATCTAGCTTCGATATCATCAGCGTCATAAACAGCTCTGCAAGTCATAGGTAACTAATTTCTTATTGGGAAATTGATAATTAAAGGTATAGGTAATACCTTTTAAAGTACTTCTTGATGACCTTCAAGGCAAACATAGCCCAAACATCAGATACAGGATTGCTGCCCTGTAAGGATTCAGGCCTATACTTTGGATTCTCGGGTCTAGGACTTCGCTCGGTATATGGAATTGCTGTGTATGATTCAATTGCGTGACAAAATACATCAAATCTAAACATAATTTTGCCAATTGGATCTATTTGTGTGATGCAGCATTATATCTACAAGTAGGTACGTATATTCACTTTCAAGCTGGTCCACTTACCCACTAAATGCAACTACTCGTTCAGGTAGTGATAACGTGTGTAAAGGGTCAACAATACTCATTTTTGGCCTTAATAATTTATCAGCTAAAGCAGTCTTCACTTTCAACAGTTTGTAATCGAAGATACTAACTCCTGTTGTTTCGCTACCAGTTCCAGAAGTTGTAGTTACTGAAGTATAGTCTCTCATTAGAAACATATTAATTAACCCAATAAGTGGGGTTTCTAGTAAATTGAGAGATAATATTCAATTTCTTACTGGCATACAAAGGTTTTAAAGGAACAGTAACTGGGATTCCATCACCGATGGGAGGGATTACATATTTCAAAAAAGGTGCATCAGGGTCACTAGAAAATAAATTAGCTGCTTTTGCAGTATCCATCACTGAACCTCCTCCTACTGCGATGAAAGCGTCGAATTTTATAGATTTTACGAATTTCGTAGCTTCAATGAAACTACATACACAAACAAAATCGTTAATTAGTTATTTAGTATGGTATTGGACACCTATAAGGGAGCCAAAAAACGACAATGTTCACCTACCTTTCATCAGTGGGTTCGACTCTTACTCTGTCATACACTTCGAATTCAATACCGTGTTTTGATAACGAGTCTAAGGTGGTTTTAACGGGTCGTAAAGAGCTGAGGGAAGGGTCAGTCACCAAACAGACTTTTTTAATGTTCATGTTCACCATATCCATGCCTATTTCTTTAGTCACATCTAGGCCATATCGAATGGTAGAAGAAGCCATCTTTAATCAAAATCATACCATCAATTATTCATATTTTTAATAAGAAAATAAACAAAATATTCTAATACACACTTCAAAAGCATATTCCTTATCCGTGGTAGAATTTAACGTAGAAGTATACCCTTTCATCAAGGGTTTCCGAAGCGAACCCAAGGGAGAATGGGCCGGGCATCTGCATCTGAAACACAATTGAATTATTAGGATATACGAGACAGAGTGAATAGCTTAATAGCTCATTGATAATGATGATAATTATAAAATACTTCACTTACGATGCAGAAGAAATCACTTCCATCAAATTGAGTACTCTGGATTTCATGGTGAATCAACAAAAAATACAAATCAACCGAATTAAGGGAAAAAATCATCCGTTGATTTGAAAATGTAGTACACCATAGTGTTGAAAAATTTTATTAAGTAGATAAGATAGGTAGGTATCTAATTATTTTCAAATTTGTATAATTAGCAGAGAAGATCTCTCGCTATCTTGAATAAATAAGTATTATAAAACTACTTTACACATAGGTACAAGGTTAATAAAATTGATAATAGAACGATTCGTGAACCACCATTTCTTTTTTAATGTCTTTGACTTTTTGACAACCTAAAACCAGAATGCATTTTTTATCTTAATAATCATAAATAAAATGATAACGTACCAAATATTCATCTAAAATTTTTCTACTGTACCTGTTAATCCCAGAGTATTTACAAACTCATTTTCTAAAATTTTCAACAATTTTTGCACTCCTTTTTCTCCTCCACATGCTAAACCCCACAAAGCGGCTCTTCCAATGAAAACCTGATAAGAGAAAGGTAGGTCGATTTGAGATATAGGTAGATATTCAATATGGAATCAAAATTTATTAGGTAGTCTGCCTACCATTTTTGCTCCTAAAGCTAATGCTTTGAACATATCAATCCCAAATTGAACGCCACCATCCAAAAAAATATCTATTTTATCACCAACAGCATTTGCTATATCGGGAAGTGCTTCAATCTATGATTTTTGAAGTAGGTAATAATTTGGCAAATTAAGTCTCCTTGTTTAGCCAAAGATATTTGTATTTTTGAAATATCACTTACAGAAGCCGGTGCCGTATCTAATTGTCTTCCCCCATGATTGGACACAATAATTCCAGAAACTCCATGTTCCACAGCCATTATTGCATCTTCTGCAGTTAAAATTCCTTTCACGATGATAGGCAACTTTGTTATTCTGAAAACAAAATGAGATAAATGGATAATCGAGGTAATTCAAAGAAAAATCTGAAAAAACGCGTCAATTAGTGTCATCAACAAACTTTTTGAGCCATAATACATCTTTCCAAGAAATACTCGAATCCATTTCGGGTTTTTCCATTCTTGAGGTGAGACCATCGAAATTTGCTAGTCTAAAAAAAATGCAAAAGGCATTCGTGGAAATATGAAAATGCCTTGGAAGCTTGAGAAAATTTAAATACTTTTCTGATATATTTACTTCAGATGTGGTGGAATTTCTACACCATTTTTCATTTGAGAATAACGCAAACCAAGTACATTTGCATCTACAGTTAAAACTAAAGCTTTATATCTATCCAGCCTTTTCTGCTCTTTGTGCTAATTCTTTTGTTATTTTTCTAAAATAAATGAACATACCTACTTAATACTACCTAGGCACTAAAAAATGCTAATAAACAAATTTTAGAGAAAAAAATTAAGTAGGTATACCCGAGAGTCTCATGACTTTTGGATCCCCTGCTAATATTTACTAACCACTAAATAAAGGTCAAATTGGTAACACTAAATACGGAACTGGCCAATCACCGTCCGAATTTCTGCATTAAATGTTACCTATTTGACCTTTGGACAATAAAAACTAGGAGGGAAACCAGACTCGTTTGGGCTGTCGGGCTCCCAGTAAAATATAAGTATCAACCTGTCTTTGCAAACACATATTTGAAACCATTTTATAGTATGAGGAGTTGCAGATGCCACATCTTCTAAGCTTGTGGTGGATAATGGAGAAAGTATATAAATTCCATCAAGTTCTCCAATTGCTGTATAGGTAAATTAAGAAGACTTTGTAACAATTCTGAATAATTATAAATTATTAAGAGTATCAAGGTAGATACCTTTCGCGATACCAATTTCTCCATCCGGATGTGCTATTTTTTGCATTGCACTGGGAGCAATTCCCAAAGGAATTTTTACTTTGGTGCCTAAAACTTCAGCATTGATGTCTATTTTTGATGCATCAATCAACATTCGTGGCCTGATTCTCAATCTGAAATTGAGTTATATTTTCTGCGTGTTGAAAGATTTACATTAATCACATTAAAATCTACTCGACTACTCGCTTCATTTTTTGGTACAATGATCATTCTTAGATTTTGTTGAAAATTCTTTCAAAATTTGGAAAATTTTCAATTTTTTCAACTTTGAAATAAAAATGAAAAAATGAGTGATCAAGTAAATTAATTTTGCAACTGATTCATAGCCTCGCCCTCATGGGTCCTAATATAGGCTGAATACCTACCTACTCTTTTGAATAAAAAATAATTCAACAAAAATTAATAAATATATGTCAAGTACCTACTTGTCAAAAGCGTCTCTATTATTTTGCAATGTCTTTTGTTGGCAAGATCCACCGAGATAGTAATCTAAAACTTTTTTCGAAAGTGTTTGAGATGCATATTCTTGAAAATCTGGCACATTACACAACGATACTTCTGCACTCATTCTAAGAATTTTAGAATGCTACAATACACTAACAACCACGTTCGCACACACTGAACTAATGATTGTATGCGAGACACAATTTTTTTCAACTCCCTAAATAGAAGTAGGGCCAACTGAAGTCTAGTTTCGTGGTAATACCTACTAATAAATCATATAGGCATACTCCTTATCGCTTATGCTCCTAAATGTTTATTTTTTCATTAATGAATATACCTAATGTTATAGCATAAGGGGAATGAACAGAACTGTATTATACTTAATACCTACTTATACCACTTACAAAACTACCAATTGACTAATATGAAGTAGAAAATATCAATAAGAATTCTGATCTCTTCTTTGAAACTGATAACCCTCCATAAACTAAGTATTCAAAAGTTTTCAAATACCTATTTAAAAAGTCAGTAGGTAAATTACCATGTAAAACTTACAAACTACTCGAGCTCAACCTGAAAAAAGTAGTTAGATTCTCCACTGTATTTACCCCCCTCCTAACACCATGAAATGAAAAATTACATGGTTATTTTTAGGAAAATATCAGCCAACGAATTTTGCATTTCTCGACACTCACACTTATCTACAGTTTGTAAATTTCTCATTCAACTAATGTTATGTCTCCAATTGGACAATATGTAAAGAAAACTAGTCTATAATTATTGTAATTATGAATATCACGAGTTTTTAAATTCACTCTTAACAATATGAAAGTTTGACTTTCATCAAATTGTCGTCATCTGTACGTTTTTAAATGTGCTTGCGTTTTAATTATTGAACCTATCATTTTAGACAGACTAAATATACCTATTCCTTCAGTCATTCCACCAGTTAGTAATAACATTTGTTGATAAATAAGACGGTCAAGTGTAGTTTCGTTACGTTTTTTAGTGTTTTTCAAAAATGGTTACCGAAAAGCCTAGGTTTTATATTAGCTTAATTTTAAAATTTCTTTTAATTATAACTGGGAGTGTACCTGTTCCCATCAAGTACAAACAGTTGCAACGTATTGTAGTCGTTTTTGGATGTCTCAGTTATATAATATCATTTCATTCGATGATCTGGTCGGCTGTGAATTCACAAAGTTTTGCACTAATATCAGAAACATTAGCCATGTTTTTGATTTCGATTTCGTCGTTTGCCATGGCTATTATTATAATAATGCGCCGGCGTATTTTCATCCTGACCATAGAATGCATAGATAAGGAACCAGAAAACAGTATCGAAGTTATAAATGCCAATTTCATGAAAATTCTCAAAAAGGTATTCGAGTTTATATTATTCTATGAAATATTATTTCTCATAACCGGAGTCACGACTTCCTCTACAAATCATATCGAATTAGGCAAACCGGAATCACTTTATACACCAGGATACATACCGTGGCGATATGATACTCCAATAAGATACACTTTCAGTGTATTTTATCAGCTTTTACTGCTTTTTTATCCGTTTACCATAAATTATGTGACGATCGCAGCCTTGGTTGGGTTTTATACTTATATCGATTTCAAGTTCGAACAACTTCTCACCCTTCTCGATGATTTGCAATATCACCAGATGATAATTCCAGTCGATCAAAGGAACAAGAATGCCGATGATTTGATCCAAATAATCAGAAGCTACCAGCATTGGAAAAGGTGAGGGATGCGAAGCATGAACGTTATTGGTAGAGAATGTAACAGGTTTGGTAAAAATTACTGGTAACAAAACAATCGATGAGAATATCAAAGATAGATACACTTTCCTGAAAGTTGGATATAACTCTTGCCACTTTTCAACTTTTTTGTTCATTCTCTACAGTTGATATTTTTATCATCACTTATCAACTTCGATTTAATTTCGGCTACCAGTACAAACCGATTTAGCAGATTAAGGACATTTATTTTGGGCTAGATTAACTATCAACAATAGGTATTTTACTTAATTGAAATGTTGGTAACTTTCAGGCTTTCGAAAAATGTAGCAACTTACATCAGTGATTACTGCAGTACAATAATATTCTGTGCCATTTTGTGCTCCGCTTGGACTATAATCATTCTAACAAGTGTGAGTTTCGTAAAATTAAGTTTGACAAATTCCACTTTTCTGCAGCTTCATCACAGCCATCATCATCTAATGATTTCACATACAGGGTGCACCAAAAGTATGAACTAGGCAGGGTTGGATAAACTTTGGAAAACGGCCCGGGAAATTTTGAACCTACCGGCCTCAGCCCCTGATAGCAACATGAAATTCCTAACTGGTTAACTTTAATTGATTTTAGGATTTGGGGGGGGGGGGGGTGGTCACTGTACACGTATTAAAAAATACTCAACGTATAGCATTCTTTTAGCCATACGTGAATCATTTTTTCATGAAAATGAGGAGAAGTGATGAAAAGTACTGCCCGAGCAAAGCGAGGGCGAAATTTTTTTGAAAAACCACCCATGTTACGAAGGGAAAAAATGTAATTTAA
>FIZU01053544.1:0-13379 GCA_900064475.1 Pseudococcus longispinus
GTTCGAATCGAAGAGATTACTCAGTGATAAATAGAAAGATCTGTTTCAAATTTCGCATGTAAGTTGTAAAGAGTACAATGAAGGCCCCCACGAAATTTGTTATTAGAAATCTTCATTCTCCAAGCGTATAACAGTGTACGATGTTCAAGTAAAAATAGCTCAAAATATCTACCTTTGAATCCATGAAAAAATGATATATAAATGAAAATTTTCAATAACAAATTTCGTGGGGACCTAGATCTAACGTTTCTAAACAACATATCCAAAAATGAAAAAGATTGGAGCATTTGTTTGCTTGTAATCTCTTCGATAAAATTTTATGTTTTTTGCCTACTTAAATTACCTACTAAAGTACACCCTTAATCTTTGAGGCTCGTGTCCGCCGGTTTATTTTGTTCAAAAATTTTGAAAAAATTCTAAGATTAGTTTCAAGTGATGGAGAAGAGATATGGGGGTTCACTCCCCAATTTCATAAAATTTTAAAATTACGGACACCCTGATTTTCATCCATAAATTGAGCAACCATTTTATTAGGTTTTTGAGCCTTTCTAAAATCTTCGCCCAGCTATTCTCGTATTTCATTGCCACTGCTTAAAATCTCCTATTTTTCATCCCAATTCTGCTAAATTTTTCTGTTCATAAAATCAGATCATTACATATATTCATTTAAAGAACAACGTAAATCGCAAAGACATCCATTTGAGAACATGTTGAGAGTATGGGTTAGAGTGAGTAATAACCTTCTTGCTTCGCAGTTCAATTTAAACCTATTTACAATTTAATACTTGGATTTCAGCACAATCGTGACTTGATTGAGACAGCAGAGCCGAATAAAGATGACGTGAAGAAAGATGCGGATACTTTAAAAAAAGGCAGGTACACATTCCCTTTCAGGTATTTTACACAATTCGAGTGCATTGATCACCTCAGAAGTGAAAATAATTCAATATCACTTCACAGAATACGAGAGTGGCAGCTGGCACAAAAAAAATCGCGATCAACTGGAATTAATTTTAATGAAAAAATCCATCAAATACGCCAGAGCTGTGCTAACAGAATTTGAAGCCGCCATGGGTGGTAAAAAACTTGAAGATATCATCAACGACTGCGTCCACAGTGACATCAAACTAAATCACGACCTTGCTGACGCTTACTCCTCTCTCGGTATTTCATCACCAATCCCATAACTACCATTTCCCGAAATGAAAACCTTTAATATGGAATTTCTCGTGATCGAATAGCTCAATACATTAAAAACAAACACAGCTATATCGCCAGCCTTCTGCGTACGTACAGCAGTGGCTGGGACTTGTGGGCGGTTTGGATCATGTGCATCTCTGTCGTTCACCCACAAGAATGGCCAAAGGTCGACCAAGCATTTCAAGAAGACCACAAAGACGGGTCACTGAGTCAATTCATTGTGGTAGGCTGATTTTTTTATCATCGTACTGCCATACTAATGCACAAATCTAGGTACCTTCTTTTCATGCACTAGTGATACTTTTTTCAGCAAAAACTCACCACTGATAAAGTAATGGCAGAAATGATCGCAGTAATAGTTGAACCAAAATTTAAACCTACGACATTTACTGGGAAATCGGATCAAGGAGGACCATCGTCTATTCCCACCTCTCCACCATCCCCACCTCATTAATAAATTATCTTGAAAGGAATTATTATGAGCATGTGATGGAGTATCATTATTCTATAACTGCGCAATGTTATATGCATCTATCAACTCATACGTACCAACATTCTACAATGAAAAGTGAAATATTCAGAAAAATTATACCTCACTAAATACAATATTTTTTATACTCTCAAATTTTTATAATCCCGGCTTCCTTCATAATAATGATATACATTTTAAATAACTTTGCCTCTTTATTATAGAGGAAAGCAGCCGATTTTTCAAAAGACTGGTCAATTCTAAGGATGTCATTTCTTGAAAATTTGAATGACTTAGGTACATCCTCTTTCCTTTACTGATTTATTCGAAATTCTCAAAACCCACTTCAGTATTGGAAAATTATATTTTGCAACTTTTTAAAATTTTATTCATAAATCGAAACATCTGATTAGTGAATATTTTACACCTCATTATCCATTTCAAATTTAAAGGTTTGTAAACAACCATTATTCATACAATGAACCAATTTCAATATACAGTTAAAATAAATAGGTACCTAATCAATTTCCAATAAGTAAATAACCCACAAGTTCAAAATTGAAAAACCAAAGCCAACAAGCAGCAGAAATCAATGCAAAACCGAATTGCCAAAAAACTTTTTTCCCGAATTTTCTAAAAAAAATAGTCATCACTTCACAAATTTTCAAACTTGAAACGTAATCAATCGCCAGAATAAAATAAGGGGTTTCATTGATGCGAGTTTTGAAAATACTGGCATGCAGTCAATTCAAGAAAAAATACGTGTTTTTTAAACGAGGCGATTAATACGTCAATTTCATTTACAATTTACCCACATGTGTAAATTTTCAACAAAACCATTCAAACCATAAAATACTGAAATCAACAATTTCGTAGTATTTTTTGAAAAATACAACGTATGGACGAGTATTTGGAAAGCTGAATAAATGTTACATGGTTTGTCAAAGTTGCTACGTTGAAACTGTAGGCACACATATCCAGGTATAAGTACTCGTGAATTAGACACCTGTTTCAGATCCATTTTATACTCCATTCGTATCCAGTAAGTTGCTCTTAAAATGATGACATTTGGTAGATTGATCGTTTGTACGTGTTTATGTGTCGCGATAACGTCAAAGGTGAAAACAAATACCTCCATTGACTGCTAAGATCAAACATGTCGTAAGCCACGAAATTTTGAAAAAATTTTCTAGTGATTTAGGTAGCTGAAGAGGATCCTTGGCTATCTAAATCACTAAAATAAAATTTTTACCATTTTGTGGAATACGACATGTCCGATCCAAGCAATCGATTTATTTATTCATTCGTCAAATAAAAATTAATTCAATATTTCTTCATCAATTCTGATTTCTCTAGTTTAAAAGTGACAACGCCTCTTCTTCAGAGGACTTGGTAGACGAATATTACACCGTTGTCCCCGACGAATCCGACGATTATTTACCACAAGATGAAAAAGATGCTCAAGCCATCATAGACAGTGACAGAAGCGAAAAAGTCATCGCAGGTATTTTACCATTTCGTGATAAGCTACGAAGATTCGCCATCAACAAACGGATTTCGGCCAAGATCAATCCTGTACAATCCTATGTATGTATCACTCGCATTAGGGTAGTTCTTATATGTACTTGGTGAAAAAAAATTCTGATTTGATCTGCTTCCATTCCATAAAGTTGTTCCTTTTCATCAGAAAATAATTCTCAGAAAGTTTCAGCCCCCAACAAACAAAATAAGTGATGCCAAATCGTTCCCAAATTTTCAAAAAATCAAAAAAAAGCGATACAATTTTCTTAATTTTTGTTTTTTGCTTCATTTCCTCCTAATACCTACTCCCCCCTATTATTAGAAATGACTCTCAAATTTCTGTTATCCCCTCCAATGAGAAACCATATGGCTCTTTAAGTGGACTGAAATTTGAACGCCCTCAAAGTCTTACTTTTATCACACTGAGGACGGGGATTAAAATATTCAGTAGTTAATTTTGACCAAAGAGAATACTGAGAGGGTCTGAAATGAAAAAAAAATAAAAATTTTTAAAATTTCATCAAATGGGGATTTTTGTTAAAAATTTCTATTTTTGGCCGTTTTCAACCGAATTTTTTCAAACATGCAAGGATGGTAGAAGATATCAAGGGTGATTTTTAGAATTTTTTGCAAAAAATTTCGAACACTTTTACAAGGTCAAATGGGCATTTTAAGCTTTCTGAGGGCCATTTTCATTTCTTTAAGCTTTTTAAAAAATGGGGGCTTGAAAACAAGACACCACTTAAAACTCAGTTACGGAATAAATTCAAAAAAGGAAATTATTTTCTCATAAAAAGATCCAATTTTTGAAGGTAGAAACAAAAAAAAATCAAAAGTTGAAAATAACAGCCACCCTAACTCGCATCTCGGACTTTCTATACGATATTATGAATACACGTTCGAGTTTGAAATCCATAGAAAGATGGCAAACGTTGGGAATACACGCGTTATTGGATATCTGAATCTTTCGATCCGCAAGATGGTGGTAATTCCACATATCAGTTCTGGGATTTATGCTTCGGTTTGCTCATAGACGAGAGCATCGTGCTGGCGGGATATATGGATAATTCTTTTCGGGCACAAGACGAGACTTGGATAATTATCGGTTTGGTACTAGCCAAAGATATGCAACAATTGGAAGCATCGTACAATCTATGTGAGTTGATTCGCGAGAATCGAAGTTATTTCTTTGCATTAAACTCAACCACAAATTACAAATTTTTTAATATAAATTCAGACCACGCGGACTCATTTAAAGATGGACGCAATAGTCAAAGAAAACCGTTCAAAAATATGTTAAGGGTATGGGTTCGAGTACGTATTCTCTTCGTCGTTGATAGTTCTCTATGAAATTAATCAAAAAGTGTGAATACTCTTAAATACCTAATGCACTCCTTTCCAGCACAATCGCGAAGAAATTGAGAAAGAAGAACTGAATCAAGAAAATGTCGTAAAGGATGCAAATACATTGAAAACAGGTAAACACCCAAATATTCGTTCATCTGCCTGCAACTTCAAAGCCAAAAATATAAATTCATTCCATCTCTTCACAGAGCACGACAGTGGCGATTGGCACAAAAAGAAACGTGACCAACTAGAACTAATCCTGATGAAAAAATCAATCAAATACGCCAGAGCTGTAATAAAAGAATTTGAAAAACTCATGGGAGGTAAAACCATCGAGGACATTATCAAAGACAGCATCCAGAGCTGCAAACTGAATCCAGATCTTGCTGACGCCTACGGCTCTCTCGGTATCTCATCTACATAAAACTCATATCTTCCTTCAACTTCCCCATCCCTTCAAAAAACTCTAAATTTTTGCACACTTTTGCAGCTCGTTACGTAAAAAACAAACAAAAATATATTGCCGAAATTTTGGCTAAATACTGCGACGGCAACGATTATTGGGGTGTTTGGATCATGAGCATCGCTGTCGTTCATCCTCAAGAATGGCCAAAGGTCGACGAAGCTTTTCGAAAGGACAACAAGGGTCAGACATTGAAAGATTTTATTCTGGTAATGAGATTTTTCATCTGTCATTTCGTCACAGAAAATACCATTGTATTTACAGAACGTGATTAACTAAATTCCTTTATAATTTCCAGCAAAAACTCACCAGGGATAAGATTATGGCAGAAATGATGGCAGCAATAGTCGATCCTAAATTCAACCCAACCACCTTTTCCACATCCCCAGTCACGAAACCTCCGTCATAACTTATCTTCCTAACATAAGATATTTAGAGTATGTGTCACCCATGAAATCAATTTTTCGTATAAATTGTGAAAAATTGGTAACCTTTTTTCATTAAAAAAAATGGTTTTGCGAAATGTACTTGCATGATGGAATTTATTCAACCACTGGTTCGAAAAAATGCTTTCGTTTATTGGAAAAAACTTGAATAAACAAACGTGTTACAAACAAATATCTAGGCACCTATCATGTAAAAAAAATATAATAAATGTTTTTACACTTGGAAAAAATTACTACGTCCAGATCATTCATTGTTTATGATGATATGATTCAGATTTTCAATACAGAGTAGTCAGGTCGTTCAAATAATCATGATTTTTTGTCCTACCGCAATCATTTCAACATTTCGAGTGAGCACATATACGCAACTTATTGATATTTCTTTTTCAAAATTTCCATCTTCAGCTTGCTGATTTCTTAATTCCCTCTAAAGCAAGTCACCTAAACTTCAACAGAAGATCTCGTAAATAAATAATACGAGTAGGTCTTCGGTTGTACCGACGATAAACGATCAATTCGTTTCACAAGACTCGAAAAAATTTCATTGTCAAGGAATCATGAAAATTGTTAAAAATGTGATTTTAGAAATGACCACAAAATCAAGAACGATGTGGAAAATATTATGAAAACTGTTAAAATTTTCACAAAAATCAATTAAAATATGAAAAAAGTATCAAAAAGTTCCCGCCATTTTCATAAGACCCCTGAAACTTTAAACATAGGATATGCTTTTGCTCATTGAATTTTTTAAGCACAAAAATTCGAAATTTTTTTGAAAATTCCCAAGTACAGAAATCTGAAAATTTTTCCAAATTTAAAAAAATTTGACAAAATGTCTGATTTGAATATTCCTGAAATTTTTCAAGTCTATAAAGTTAAAATTTTTCAAATTCATAAATTCATTTGAATTCTTAAAAAATTTTAAAGTCCAAAAAAGTCTGAAAGTCAGCGTGATCTCTTAAATTTTCTAAGTCCAACTGAAAATTTTTCTAAATCTAAAAAAGTCTGACAAAATGTCTAAAAATCAGCAAAGTCCAACAAGTCAGTGGAAATCTGAAAATTTTTCCTAATCAAAGAAAGTCTGAAAATGTCTAAAAGTCATCATCAAGGAATTTCGTGACGGTCTTTTGTCAGGGAATTTCGTCTTGTTTTTCGCGAAATTACCCACAGTGAAAGCATAAGTTATGCAAAAAATATTGAAAATGGTCAAAAGTTTTGTAAAAAATGTCAAAATGATCATAATAATCGATAGTAATGACTAAAAAATTATTAAATCTGATTTTAACCCCATTTTTATGTTATTTTGAACCCATTTCACTACATTTTTAATTTATTTTTATTTTTATTTTATTTCACTCTATTCTCTACCAGTTTTATTGCTGTTTGAACAGTTCAACACTTTTGGATGAATTTTTAATACTTTGTACGATATTTCAAACCGGTTTTAAAGCATTTTAAACCCGCTTTTAAAACATTTCAAATGGGTTTTAAAACATTTTAAACCGTTTTTAAAAACATTTAAACCGGTTTTATAAACATTTAAACCGGTTTTATAAACATTTAAACCGGTTTTATAAACATTTAAACCGGTTTTATAAACATTTTAAACCGGTTTTAAGACATTTCAAACGAGTTTTAAACCATTTTAAACCATTTATACGCCCTTTTGAACCGGTTTTCCAGTATTTTAAACCATTTTTGAGTTATTTTAAACTGGTTTAGGTAACTACATTTTAAACAATTCTGATATTTCAACAACCTTCACTCACTCACTCGGTTTTAAACAATTTCAGCCTCATTTTGTACCGATTTCACTTGATATTAAACAATTTTAACTGCGTTTTTCTGCAAATTATTAAAATTTCATGATATTTTAAGCATTTTTCTTGATCTTTCAAATACTTCACATGCTATTGAAATTAAATGAAGCATTTATTCATGCTCCAGCTCCCGTATACTTTTTTCTCGTGATGAGAAGTGAAAAATCTAAAAAGTTCAATGCTTGTAGGAGTAACAACAAAGAGAGATATTTTTTTCAACAATATCTCGACCTGGGTTTTGTATAAATTTTCTAACAATTGTAAAAATAAAAAAATGATGAAATAACTTACGATATAAATGGCCACAACTTCGGAAACTACATAATTATGGTACAAAATTTGCTCAAAACTCACCTGCAACAAAAGAAATACATAAAAATGTTACTTTTTTGTAAAAATACGTACGTATGTACGTACCTGATGAAAAAAAAAAACATTGAAATATAGAATGAAATGATACTTATGATACAAATCGCTCGTAATAGGTAAATATTAGAATATTTCAAGCTCAAATTTCAACACCATGACTCATTCAGTCAAATAATTTTGGTAGTGTGACCACGATTTCTTCAAGGGGAAGGCCAACGTTGGAAATGAGTGAAAAGGGGTTATTGAACCATGTCTAAGTTTGATGTTCACGGATGGTCTCTCAGTAACGCAATCAGACAGTCATTCAAGAGGGTGTGATGAGAAAAACTGCGATTTTATGAGAACTTTTACAGAATATCCATTATTTTGTCATAATAAAGATATTCATTCAGCTCTCAAAATCTGAAATTTCAAAATTTTTTCCAACATTTCAACCGTTATGGGAGGGGGCACGGTCCCCTTGGCTATACCATTGAATAATTAGGTATAAATATGAGACCTTGTTCAAAACGTAATTAAAGGGAAGCGACATGATTTCTGAATTAAAAAATATGTTTTTAAACCTGCGATTAATACGTCAATTTCATTATCATTTACCCACAAGTGTAAATTTCAACAAAAAAATTCACACTATAAAATATTGATATAACTTAAACAATTTCACAGTATTTTTCGAAAAGTAAAACTCCCGGACGAGTAAGTATTTAGAAAGCTGAATAAATGTTTCATGATTTGGTAAAGTGGTAGTGGTTGATAATATATACCTTAGGTACGAGAACCTATAGTACCTATATTCGTACAGATATCTGCTACACGAATCCATTCAATATTCCATTCGTTTCGAGTAAGTTGCTCCAAAAAATCATGGCATTAGATCGATTGATCATTTTCATGTACTTTTGCATCGCGATAACGTCGAAGGTGAAAACACTCTATATAATTATTCGTCATTGAATCAAAATCCACGCAATATTACCTCACCATTTCTGAAATTTCCAGGTCCAAAGCGATCCTGCCTCTTCATCAGAAGACTTAGTAGATGAATATTACACTACCATCCTCGACGCATCCCCGAATTGTACACCGCAAGATGACAAAGACGCTGGAGCCATCGTGGACAGTGACAGAAACGAAAAAGTTATCGCTGGTATTATATCATTTCGAGACAAGCAACGACGATACTGCATCAACAAACAGATTTCCACCAAAATGGAGCCTGTTGTTTTTTACGTAAGTATTATCACTCGTATCCTATAAGTACCATACGACGAATACACATTTGAATTGGAAATTTGCAGAAAGACTTAGGACTATGGGAAAGCACACGTTATTGGATATCTGAAAATTACGAACCGCAAGATAGTTTCGCGTTAAATAACTCTACAATGCAATTTTGGGATTTATGTTTCGGTTTACTCTTGGACGAGAACGTCGTGCTAGCCGGATATATGGAAAATTTTTTTCATCAACAGAACGAGCCTTGGATAGCCATCGGTATGGTTCTTACCAAAGATATGCATGGAATGATCGCAGCATACAATTGCAGTGAGTTGATTTGCAAGGATCGAAGTCACTTCTTGAAATTATCTTTTTGTGCCCCAGAGAGATCTAAAGATGAAATTTGAAACTTTTCATTGCATCAAGTGGACTGGAGTCCAATTGAAATTTCAAATAGGAAATAGAGTCAAAACAAAATTACATTCTTTCATTTTACTGTTTGAGATGTGCTACAGATTGAAAAAAATTGTCTTCTTCAAATTTATTTTAATTGCAATTTTTGAAAAAAAAACTGAAATTTTTAAAATCATTTGAGGCCCTGAAATATCTGAATTGGAAAAACCAAAAAATTCAAATTCTTTTTTTCAAAAATTGCAAATAATAAAAAATTGGAGAAGAAGATATAGAATTTTTTCAACATCCCCCCTCTTTTTCGTTGGTAAAAATGAGATGGTGCAGTGAAAATTCTAAAATTGCATCCATCAGATCTCTGCTGGGCATAAAAGGATCAAGTTCAACCACAATTACTTACATATCTTTCTATACGAATTTAGACAGCGTGTACTCATTTAAAAAAGGACGTAAAGGACAAAAGAAGCCATTTGAAAATATGTTAAGAGTATGGGTTAGAGTACGTATTCTCTTCGTTTTCTACAGTTCTTCATGAATAATTGAACATATTCTTAATTCAAACGAGTATGAGAACAAAATTAACCTACCCATTTCCAGCAAAATCGCGAAGAAATTGAGAAAGAAGAGTTGAACCACGATAACGTAGTCAAGGACGCAAATACACTGAAATCAGGTAAACATTTAAATATTATTTAATCCACTTGCAATATCAAAATTCAAAATACATACACCCCAACAATTTGCAGAGCACGACTGTGGAGACTGGGAAGAAAAAAAACGCGACCAACTTGAATTAATCTTGATGAAAAAATCAATTAAATATGCCAGAGCTGTAATAACAGAATTTGAAAAACTCATGGGAGGTAAAGCCATGGAGGACATCATCAAAGACAGCATCCAAAACTGCAAACTGAATCCAGATCTTGCTGACGCCTACGGCTCTCTCGGTATCTTATCTAATACTTGTAACTTCCTTCAACTCCCCCATCCCTTCAAAAAAACTCTAAATTTTTGCACACTTTTGCAGCTCGTTACATAAAAAACAAACACAAATATATCGCCGGAATTTTGGCTAAATACAGCGATGGCTGCGATCATTGGGCTGCTTGGATCATGTGCATCGCTGTCATTCACCCTAACGAGTGGCCAAAGGTCAACGAAGTTTTTCGGAAAGACAACAAGGGCCAGTCGTTGAGAGAATTTATTCTGGTAACAGCAGTCTTCGTGTATTATTTGGTCGCAGAAACTATCCGTAGGTATATTTAAGACATACGATTATATCTAAACCGCAATTAATAATTTTCAGCAAAAATTCACCAGCGATAAAATTATAGCAGAAATGATTGCAGTAATAGTCGATCCAAAATTCAAACCTACCACATTTTCTGCAACACCTCCCGCCAACCCTTCGTCATAAGTTCAACTACTCCAGAATTGCAATTTCTTCAAGTTCAAAATTCAACTAACCTCTTTATACAATTTTTCAAAATCCAAAAAATCAGAACTTCTGAAATTTTTCAAGTTCTGCAGAAAATCTAAAATAGCCTGACAAAATATCTGAAAGTCAGCTTGATCTCTGAAATTTTACAAGTTCGAAAAGCCTGTCTGACAGAATGTCAGAAAGTTGGCATGGTTTCTGAAATTTTCTATGTTCGAAAAGTGTAAAATGTTTGTCCTACAAAATGTTTGAAAAGCAGCATTATCTCTGAAATTTTTCAAGTAAAAAAAGTCGGTGGAAATCTGAAAATTTTTCCAAGTGCGAAATTTTTTTGACAAAATGTCCAAAAAGTCAGCGTGACGGATTTTCGTGCCGTTTTTTGCAAATTGGAATTAGCGTAATTTCCAAAATTTTTCAAGTCCAAAAAGTCCAATGAGTATCTGAAAAACGATCGAAAACTTTACTTTTCTTTGTCTCCTAAAAAATTGGTATTTCACTCACTAGGTTCCTTTTCTGGTGCCGGGTCACAATTTAAAAAACTTATGATTTCTAAATTTATTTAAGGGCTCTAATCAATTTGCATCTTTCGAATACTTATGGGATGATATAGATAATGTAGAATACTAATCCAATGATTTCGAGACAATTATTATTCATCACTGATATGAAATTTTTTTCAAAAAATTGTGACTGTATTTCAATAAAAAGATTTATATCAAATATATTTTCATACGTCATCTCATCACTCATCACTACAATTTCACTTTCATCGATATCCTATTCATCATAATCATTAAAACCACCACTTTTTCGCCGCAATCGCCAATTGTTGGATTTCAATAAACGTTTTCGTTCAAGAGAGTCAAGTGTATTTCACTGTGAAAAAACGAATGGATGAATCGTTACATGGCAGAATAATTTTTGGAATGTACTCGTGATACGATAGTCCGCGTCGCATCATGATCTAAAAAGCTGAACAAATATTTGAAAATTTGAAAACGTAGCTACATGAAAACCAAAGTACACGCGTTCTATACACACCAGCTTTCAAATTCGTTTAATAATCGATTTATTTACACCGAACGAGTCGTCCTTCCAACCATGATATCAATTCCATTTGTCTATCAATAAGTACTCATTCGACTCGTCAGCATTCGTAATTTTTATGTCAACTTCAATTACAGGATATATAAGAGATCGCCATATCACTTGAAGGCTTGGTAAATGAAGATAACACAACAGGATGCACTTGAATCGAATGAGGGCAAAACTCTACAACTTTTTTAATTTTTGTGATCCTAATGTACTGCTCTTATTGAAGATTTATTGAAAGACGTAACAGAGTCCAAAATTTCGGGATGAAGGAAGGTTGGACAATTGAGAATTGTTTTAAAAAATACAAAATCTGTCGATTGAAATTACGCAAGGGCATGCAAATTTTCATTCGATTGCTTTAGTGGCGAAGGTGACGAGGAAGGGTAATAACATGGCGAAACCAATCTATGAAAATCTTTCAATTTTTTTTTTCATTTTGTTCATCCGGAGTAGTTTGAAATTTTTTATGGTGATTACTGATTTATTACAAACAATAATTTGTATCTTTTTTCTCACCTGACTCTACTGTGAACCATTTTCATGTGATATGAACGAGTGTTCGAGCACAGAGGATAAATCATCACACTAATACGTACGAGTATGTTATCATGGTGATTCGTTGCACCATGTAGCATATCGATAATTGCTCGCGTAATGTGTACCTTGTTAACGATACATCAAGTATATGCAAATATCATTATTTCAAATTGTCAGAATAAACGTTTCTTGAAATACTTACTGTCGTTTATATGCTGCTGTTGGTGGTAAAAACCAAGATAAGTGAAAAAACCTCCTAAAAATAGTGATAATAGGTAACGCAATACTTACAACATTTTAAGGAACTTTCATAGAATTTGAAGCTAGCAATTTTAGAACAATAATTTTGACAATCATCAAAAAAATTTCAAACAATTTTCACCGAATTTTAATTACCTACCTAACTCTTTCAGAAATCATTACGATATTTTGGACGATTACTTTGATAAATGATACCTAGTTATTATTGTAATAACTTTCATAGCATTTTTAATAGTTTAAAAAAAAAACAGTTTGCACGATTTTCTCGATTATTTGGCCGAATTGTTTTGAACGGTTTTAACTAAATTCCTCACAATACTGTAAACATTTCAGACAATTATAATGATAATTTGACCAATTTTACATCAATTTCAATGATTTTGAATTATCGCCACCTAAATATCGAAACTTCAATTTGGAGGGGGTGGGTGAAAAATTCTGAAATTTTCACAGATTGTAGATACTATGTGGTTACACTCGTGGAAATTTTTTCAAAAAAATTGGTCTGAATTTTCCCAATTTTTTAGCACTTTGAAATTTGTAAAAAATCTTCCAAAAAAATTTAGGGGAAGGGGGGGGGGGGTGACATGACTGAATTTTATTTCAAAATTTTCTTATACTCTTAGGTATAACATATATTTTTTTCAAAGTCCCAAAACTATGGCAACATTGTTAAAAAAATTCAAAACTGAAAAAACGTTCTTGGATGGTATTTTTTATACTTGAAGAGGAAAAAATTTTGAATTTTTTTGGGACCCAACCCCATGGTTTGGTGTCATTCCAT
>FIZU01053547.1:0-19783 GCA_900064475.1 Pseudococcus longispinus
GTCAATCGATGGCAAAGGTGCGCTGACCTCGGAGGAGACTACTGTGAAGGTATTTAGGGTAAGTTTCCCCCTCATGTTATTCCCTGCCCCTCCAGGGCAAAATTCCGGGGAAACAATTGTCAGACCACGTATAAAGAAGAGCTGTATACATACCATTTAGTTCTCCCCGTGCTGCGGATTCGATATCCAGGTTATATGTTGTTTGTAGTCTAATTAGAGCAGCAGCTGCACCTGTTAGATCTTCTTCCGTGGGGAATTCAAAATCGTCTTTTATTTTAGTTATATCATCTCGTAATCCTGCAAAATCGCGAAAACAAGAGACAAGTATCATGTACTATGCATTAATAATTCGTTCAATGTTTTTAGAAAATATCAAACTATAGATACCTATATAGATCTTTTTAAGATCAGAGAAACCGAAACGCAATCAATAGCTATTCATTTCGCATTAGGCTTCGTGAAAGTTCAATATTCTACTGTAATTAAATGAAATCTTACTTTGATGTACCAGTAAATATTCTTCGATGAACTTCTCGGTGATTTCCCAATCAGTAGTGAGGCGTTTGACGAGTAAATAGGCGTTGATGGGGTTTGACAGATATTCTTCAGCGTCGGAATTAGCCTTTTCATGTTCTTCAACATAACGTTGAATTCGCCTGCAATTGATAAATCATCAATGCGACCGAAAATATTGGTCTGATTTTTTCTGCACGCGCAAGCAGGATGTTCCAGTAGTAGCGCACCACCTTCAAACCAGAGATGCAGACACCCAAACTACATGAGTGTATGCATGTTTGCCAATCCCACGATTTGAAGAAGCAAAGTGATGCACTAGTCCTGGTAAATGTTTCAAAACATCGTAACTCCGCTGATTATATAGGGTGTCTTGGAGCTGATGACATTCCTTCCAGTGGGTAAGAAGGCAACCTATACTTAGTGCAAGTAGGTATGTTTGACTACCAATTAGAGGGAATTTAATGAGAGAAGAAGGTATTAAAAGAATTTTATATCCAAACTGTAGGAAGATGTTATGATACATCAATGCCACATTTTATTTTCAATTTTTTAAAACTTCAGACAGAATTTTGAAACGCTGTTTCACCTATAAAAGATGAATGGTTCTTTTTATAAAAATAGATATGTACCTACCGGCTACCTACATTAGACTGGAGTGAAAAAAAAAACATATCTACCTCGAATTTCAACCAAATTCAAAGGAGGTAATTCATTTCTAATTGGAGTTGCACCATAAAAATTTTTAGACCCCTAGCTCAAAGGTGGACCGAGCGAGGGGTCCTCAAAGTGAGGTCACTTTTGAAGAAAAAAAAACGCGAAGACATGTAGCATAGGTATTGTTTGTTATATTTTTGATGACGCTGAATTCGAATAAATAGCCCTACTTTTCTGATACAACCCTTTCCACCCTCCTCCCACAAACCCCCAAATTTTGAAAAAAGTGACAAAAATTCAAAAAACTGTGCGGCATATCATTTATCAAAAAAATACTATGAATAGAAAGACAGTACTTATTTACCTTATAGAAATTATTATTTCAAGCATTAAAGCCATTCTAATATTTTTATATAAGTAAGTGCAAAATTACGACTTACTTTTTCAAGGTATCCAATTTTTCTTCTTGCAAGGAAATATACTTCTCAAGATTTCCAATAAGTATACCCTCAGTTTTGAGCAATGTTTCGAGGTCTGTCAGGGCAGTATATAATTCGGCGTTAACCCATACCAACATGATGACATTATAAAAAAATATTAATCTCAAGTTGTTGCAACCTAGGTGCACCATTTTTCACAGATTTAAAATTCACAAACTGTTAGAAAAATTAATGAATGAGATTTTGCTGCACGTGAGAATAGAGATATTAAATTTGAAGATGACTAGAGTGTAAAGCGACTTCAAAGAGAATAAACGGCGCAATCAGGAATATATTTGTATGTATTACACCGATCAGAAATTCGCGTGTATCTGGTTTCTGGGCAATTAATGAGCATAAGTACGTAAGGTGTCACTCATTCGTTGATTCTCGACTGCTACCGGTTACGTTCGTACGACTTGTATTTCTAATTTTCTACCACGGTTATGATTTCAGCATAGCCATGGCACAGCACATGGGTTAATGGTTTATGTTTTGAGGATTTGGAGCCTGAGAATTTCAATCAATGTTGATAGGTTGCACGATAGCATTTCGATAATATCCGAAAATCAACTGAATTAGTGGTTCCAAATTCTCAAAAATTGTTCAAAAAAATTGTGGTCTTGATTTTTGAATTTCAGGCAAAATTTCAACTTATTTTGATAGGTCGCATGATTGTATTTCGATAGTATCCAAAAATCGACTCAAAGAGCTCCAAATTCTGAAGATAGATACTCAAAAAATTTTGCTTGTGATTTTTGAATTTTTGGAGAAATTTTAATCCATCGAAAGTTCATTTTTAATTGAAGTCAGTGAATGGTGCAATTGTGAAATTCAACTATACCAACCGTTTTTCATAAACGTAAGGAAATTCCCCATTTATTTTTTTTGATTTTACTTTAGGCCTGCTGTATGACGCAAACGCCATATCATTCTACCTCCCCGCGGAAATATTTTTGGTAGAGTGTCAAAATAACCCCAGAAAGGGAACAAGGTTTAATGTCAATGCTATTATGCTATAACTCAAAACAGAGAAAATTTCCAGAAGGTTAAATGTTACAACTCAAAATGGATTTTTCAAAATTGAATGTTGAAGAAACAAAAATAGTGATTAGGAAAAATTTTTTAAATTTTTAGAAAGTAGATGCTTTGAGGTCTATGAAATAGTATATTTCACAATATGCGAGAAAAAAATTATTTTCGACGATTGCGAGGTTTGTTACAGGAGCGGAGCGAGGGTAACAACTCGCAAGAGTCTAAAATCGGGTTTTCTCCCGAGTTTTGAACGATATTTTTCTTAATCGAGGGAGAAAAGTGCGTATTTGGTCACTCGAGCGATAGCGAGAGGAAGCAAAGTAGCACTTTGCTACCTGGGGAAAGAAAAAGTGTTTGATTACCTGAAATAATCAGAAGACTGTACCCAAAAAGGCATTCAAAATATACTTACCTAAGGATTTTTTTAATTGCGATTTTCCAAGTTTTTTAATATGGAGGTATGACATTATTCCTCTATGTGCGATTTGCACGTAGTTTTTTAATATCCTAGTCAGATTCCGAATAACTATTTTACATTATTCTACGAATATATTGATAGGGTACTTGGTGGTATAGGTATTTTTTCCGTTCTGAGAAAATTGATATCTAAGAACTGGTTAATTCGTGATCTTCCCAAAATTTATTTTTTCAGCGAATCATACGTACCTACATACCGAATTCTAAGCAAATTCAAATGAGAAACAACTTGATGAAGTTATTATTATTTTTCTGGGAAGTGCAATTTCCGAGATACATACAGACTTCTTGGAAAAAAAATTTTCGATCACACATCTTTCGTCTACTTTTAGGTATGCTAATGCTATCCAATTAATTTCCACGTATTTCAAATTTGTAATAATCTTTCGTAACATACCTGTTTTATATGATACCGATAATGCCTAATTAATGTACAATGTGAATGAAGAAGCGGTTTCTCAGAATGAAAGTAACAAATTTTTTATTTCGCGTAGTTAGGTAGATCGTATACATATAAGCCTAGCTTACAAAAGATGGGCAGATTGCGAAAAAAAAATCAGATCAAGATCGCGATCTTTGATCTTGTTCAAAATTTTTTGATTCGATCTTTATCTGATCTTGTCGAAAAATTGGGGGTCTGATTTTTTTTTTAAAGATTGCGAAAAATATCAAAATATTCCTTTCAAGCTGTAGGGACTTCTAGTGAGAGATAATCATATCATTAATATATATACTACCATGTTTTTCTTACACTATTCCCCCTTCTAAGCATGAACCGAAGCTCATCCACGATTAACATCTTCAATCGCACCGGACTTGGCCGTACACCGGAAAATTTCAATACTTTTGATAAAAATCTCGATTTACGATGTTACCTGATCAATATCTTGCAATAAATAGAATTTATAATAAAAATGATAAGAACAAAATGTACTTCTTACAATTTATTGTAGGTACCAGTAATATAAATTTTTTGAAAAATATCAACAGCAACTAGATTTTACTTGATTATAATAAAAGCATAATGTTAGTGAATGTCGTCTACATCCATAACAGCGAGTTCCGGTTTATCGTATCCTAATTCTTCGGGTGTACTGATTCCTAATTCTTCTAAAGTTGGTCCAAGTTCTTGTAAAAGATAAGGATACCATTCTTTTACTTTATTACCGCATTTATCTTTCAAGAGTTCCATGTATCGAACAGCTAACGCAAAATCATTCAATCTCCTGCAAGCTTTAAGAAGTGAAATAGAAATCACGGGGTCAGGAATACAATCGAAATCAGCGAAATCTTGAATCGCTCTACGTATTTCCCAGGAATCAATTTCTTTGCGATCGAAGAACGCGACGTATTTTTTAATGAAAGCTTCGCTGTTGTAATCAGGCTCGTGATAGAAATTTTTCAATTTTCCTAGTACCGAAGTTACTGCTTCTAATTGTTTTCTTGCTTCAGCTTTAGCTGATTCACTGGCATCCTGAACGGAGGACGAATTCATCCGATAGCAGCCTCCTCCGATGGCAGGATACGCCTTGGTTAAAGCATTGTTCAGATGTGTTCTGCAAGATGAAGCGACGGTACGAAGCATCATTCGAAAATTTTTAGATCACTACACCACGTAAATTAGTTAAAAATTGCGATCGCACTTGAAAATTAATTGTAATTATCGCATTCCTATCACGATTAAATTTTTAACCAAAAACAAGGATATTTGAAGAACGGCAAGAAAGCAAGTAGAGTGTAGATAAGGTCGTATTTGTCCATATGATCGCAGTAATTACCGTAATTCGTTTTCTTGACGTACTGTAATTCTGGGTAAATTTCGGTAATTTTTTCATTTTGATTTTTAGGGTTTTGCGCGTAGCGCTAAAACCCTATTGCAATCACTTTTTCTTCATTTTTTTTTACGCGTAGCGCTAAAACCCTATTGCAATCACTTTTTCTTCATTTTTTTTTATTCTTCAAAATCGAATCTGGGCTTCATTTTTTTGCTCGGTACACCATGCATATTATGTACTTATGTTTCACTTTTGAAAACAAATTCTCCGCCAAGACCAAGTATACAGGAACAGTTTGAGTATTAGACTCAATTCAGTAGAGTAGTATTCTTAGCTGCGAACCACGAAGCGACATGAAATAATCATTATTTTTTAAAAAGCAATTCGTCATAAATTATAATTCAGACAACACAGCTGTTTTGAAGAAACTAGTTCCAAAAAAAATATTAAAATTATTCATTCATGAATACAATATACACATGAAATACAATACTACAAATATCAAAGATCACTATAAAACATAAAAAGTGAAAATCAAAGAATTGCAGCAGGAAAATAAATAAAACTCAGAACATAGATTCAAATAATTTTCACGAATGAGCCGATAACATCTGCTCAATTGTTTTATCAGTATCATCAACATCATCAGGTAAATGAAAACTGCTCAATGCGGAATCACTCTCTAAAAATTCACGTAATTCCGATTCCAAATCGAAACCTGCAACACCACTGGTTGTATTGACGTTACCAGAAATATTTTCATCCTCGTTGGCATTATTCCGAATTCCCGCGCTTAAATTTTGATTGAGGAACAAATTATTAGCATTTGTGTTTGGGCACGGATCTTCAGAATTGTTCATCTGATAATTCTAAAGCATAAAAAAATTTTTAAATTAAATGATGAGCCGACAAGCTGACATCTGCGTTATGAAGCGATGATTCTATCGAATAATTTTCATTCTACTTACATAAGATGAGGAAAATGTATTGTTTGCAATTTGTTGCGGTGGTACGGGTGCAATACCCATAGCTTTCCGAACTCCTGTTACAGGTGCAACAATACCAGGAGGAACTTTCTTGATGATGTTGGTTAAATTTTCGGTAACCTTATCAGCTAAAATCATTAATTTAAGAAAGTAAAAATATGATCAAACACAGAAATCTTGTTTTTAAATTTAAAGCAAAGTAAATTACCCAAAATATGCTCAGATTCGTTGGGAGGATTAACTTGAGACAAATGCTGAGGTAAAGGAGCACTTAATCGTTCGAATTGCGATTGATGTAGTCTTTCCAGTAGAGAACGCGTTTGCTCTAATTTATTGGTAATTTTTTGCTCTTCTTTACACGTTCCTTCTAAAATAGTTCATAACATTTAATGATAAATACTTGGATAAAAAATCTGATATGCACATCAATATGTAATTATTATAAAATTACCATAATATTCCAAGAAACTAGTATCGATTCCGTACTCTGAGAGTGATTTTAGTTGATTTATTTCTACTTTGGTATCCTCTGTTGTAGATTTTGCTGGAGTGGCAGTAACTGGCGACACGGTAGCAGATTTTATTTGATTAGCTCCAGATTGTGCTGAAATATTATTAACGGTACTGTTCGATGATACACCATTCGCCACCGAAGTTGTAGAAAAGTGTGATTTTTTTGCTAGTTCTTCTTCTTCTCTCAACTTTTTTTTCTCTTCTAATATTTTTTTGGTTTTTCGATGGTCACCGCCGGTCATTATATCCAATAAATTATCGACCATCGTGGTCACATAATCACTATCTCTCGAAAAATTCAATACGCTGCAATTCAATAATAAATATCATTACTGATGACTTCAAAATTCCATTCGATGATACCAAATGTATGTTTGTTGGGCGTTCAATTTGGCGTAGCTAAAATGATATTACCTTTCAGCGTATTGTACAGCTGATTCGTCACCATAGGTTTGAAAAAGCAATTGGGATTCTTCTTTAGTTAAATTGGCAAATGTGGAATCATATGACGGTGCATAGGACCCAAATGCGCCGTAGTATAATGGTTTCACTGTGAGAAGACATTTTCAAAATTATTCTTTTTCACAAAAATATTTCGATCAAGAAAATGTTGAATTTAAATTTACCTGTTTTAACGAAATTTCTTTTATCCTCTCTAAAACCTTGGACGCTACCAGAGCCATGATTCAATTTCCCAATCAGAGATCCCAGTAGGACTGGCCGCTCTTTTGTTTTCTTATCAATACCGTCATTCGGTACAATAATTGCAAGTGTGGTGCTTCCGTCATCCTTTTGTCTTAGAAAGCCCATCTAAACAAACAAACAAATACAATATATCACAACTGATTTAGAAACTGGTAATAAAAAATTTTCAAAACATACTTCCATCGAAGGCCTCTTGTTTGCTAATTTCTCAGCAGCCTGTTTCGCAGCGTTTCTAGCTTGAGCTAAAATTTCATCTGGAGAGTAATCATCTGTCATTGTTTCGAATTTCGACCTTCAATGAAGAAAAACACACGTTTTTTTAAATCAGATAACAAATACGGATGAATTATTCACTAAAACCGAGATACGTACTGAGAACTATTGGAGTTCTGTTTTCCAGATGTAGCGTCAAGTCTGGAATCATCGTTATTTAAATCATTCTTGAATTTGTCTGGGACCGATGAACTATCTTCCGATTTTATATTCGGTTTTATATCCTCTTCATCTTCCGATGGCGCTGCTGAGGAATCCATATCGAAGCCTAGTTCTTCTGATGTTAAAGAATTTAACAAAGGTAACAACGGTGGCGTAGCCCGCATTTTATTCGGACTGGTCATTTTTAAGCCAGCGTGCAATAATTTTTTAGCCGCTTTGTAATACACAGTTTCGGGTCGATTGTATACCATAGCATTGCTACACATTAATTGTAAATCTTCCTGTAAAATGGAATACCGAATTGAATACTTCACTCGTAAAAAGCTTAGAAGAAATAAAAAATGATACTGACCATGTACTGTGTTAAAGAATTGTAACTACCATTTTCGATATTGCGTTTCATCGAGTTTAAATCCATCGGCTGACTGATTACTAACGAATAACCGGGTGCTATTTGATCAGTAACAGGCCAAGCGAAAAACTGCTGCGTATCTTTTTTTTCAATAGCTTGATGAATGAATTCCAGTAACTTTTGTAAAGATGATTTATCAGATTTTGTTTTAGAACGTCCGTGTGAGTCTTGCCCACCTGTATCCTTTTTTTCATCATCTAGCACAATCATATATCCAACATTAGTACAAGATGGACGTGGTTGGAGGGGGAAAAATGGAAAAACAAACTTTGCATTAAAAAGTTATAGCTGCTAGGGGATAATTGAAGTCCTGTCATAGTTTCATGACCGTTCTCCGGATCGTTATCATTACTTCTGTATTCTTCTTGACTAGAATCTTTATGATATCGTTTCTTTTTATCCTGTAAATACAGATTTTTACAGAAAGTTCAGCAGATTATTAATGACGCAAGGTACTGCGAGAGAATCGAACTCACCTTTCTGTGTTTTTTCTTTTTGTCTCGTTTTTCGTAATCTTTTTCTTTTTTCTTTTTCTTCTTCTTCGACTTTTTATGTTGCTTACCATAACTGTCATAGTGAAGAGAAGGAGGAGGAGAGTTTATTGTATCTTCTTGATTTTCAAAAAGATTACATCCCGATGCGCTAGCGTCAAAAGTATGTTCAGGAGTGGAAGTGGTAGAACTACCTCCAACCTTCAAAATCAATTTTAAACCTAGAAAATGATGTTTTTGTCAATTGGTTTGGCATAGAAATTAATTTTCATAAAACTGCAATAACATTTACGTGGAATAGCGAGTGAATAAAATGGAAATTTACCTTCAGGCCTATCCTTTTTGATTTTCTTCCTCTTCCTGATGGTGAAATCATCATCATCATAGGACGCCAGCTTGAAAATTTGAGATATTCAATTGTCTACTAAATTATTGAAAACTTCAAATTTTCGTATATACAACCACCGAAACGCCGAGCTTTTAATTCCGAATTGATAGATACAAAGTTTGTGTACAGCGTACGGTTAAACGTAGAGCTTGTGTTTGTGTGTGTTTTGTGTTTGTATGTAATACTTCAATGTTGCCATTTATATGGAAATGCGTAAATTTGGCAACTAGACAAGCAAAAACCAAAAAACTTGAAAACGAATTTATAAATATTTGGACAAAAATTAAAAATTTGTTTTTTATCAAATAACGAGTAATTTTTCTCTATTGATTGATTCGGGGGAATAATTTCATACTTTTCATTCAATTATTATTGCTTTTTATTCAACATTTCTTTTTATTATAGAGTATTCATCTCCATTTCCTTTTTCCTATCTTTGTTCCTGTTACAGTTTTCGAAGATTCCGTTTTCGTTTTCTCAATTTCAAGTTTCCCTTCCATTTTTAAAAATCTGCAACCCATATAACTTGATAATTCTTATCAAAACCGAAAATTGATTCTATCAAAAACAATGTGCTTCTGTTCTGTTTTATAATTATATAAATGACAAAAATTAACACAAGTGTTCTAATTTCTATAATTTTAATGTTATATTTCCATTCCTTTTCAAAGTCTATTTTGTTGTACATTCATATGACAATTTCTACATCGTTTTATTAAGATGAATTCTCTTAGCAATTTGCTATGCCGGGTCAAACCATTATCATTATTTCAAAACGCTTCAAGTAACATTTTTATTATACTTTTTTCATTTTTGAAGTATTAATCAGTTTTTTTTTCACTTAACGCAATCGTCACCTGTATCTTAAACATCTGCTTGATTTTCATAGAAATCCGACAACTCTATAGCAGTTCATCGATCGGTTTAGAAGACTACATCGCCGCAAGAAAACGATACGATGAGACACATGAGATGAATGCATCTAGGTTTCGTAAAAAAATGCAAGAAGTCTGTAGTGAAGATGCTCCTCCGACTTCCATGGTATTTACCGAAGATTTAAAACAAATGGTGCATATTGCTAATCCTGAAGATGTGAAACTTGTGGAAAAAATGTTATCAAAGTACTACATATCCATTTGTTATATCGTATTTTGTAAAGAAATATCGACGTAATCAGTTTGATAATATATATTACAGGTTTAATATTCAAAAAGCTCATTTACGTTTTGGATCCTTTGTTTTTGGACCCGTTGTTATGCGTATGTTTCATTATTTGAACAAGCCTGAGGCAGCCTTGAACGTAAGTTTGGTTTATTTTTTCTTATGATTATTCATTTTTGTTTGAATGTTATTTTATATTTATGATCTTTCTAGGCATATAAAAACGAAGATCTAAACGGATTTTTTGATCAGCTTTCTTCCCACGTTGTTTTAATGGATTTATTATTTAAGAATGAAATGTATCATGATATCATTGATGTTTACAAAATTTTGAGAGATAAGCAGCTGGGTTTTGGAAGCCATCCGAAAAGTCTCATGGTGTTAGTATTTGGAGCATATTATAAGCTGGTGAGCGTATTTGTATGCTGAGTATTATTACGAATATGTTATATTATTTTGAAATTTATTCACTGTTTTATAGAATACACAAGCACATTACGAAGAAGCTATAAAATTGTACAATGAAATGAACGAAAGAGGGCATTTGCCGTTGAGGAGAGCTACTGTTTTTATGGCAGCGTTAGCTTTAAATCAAAATAATCCTCACGCGAGTCTTGAAATTATTAGTACTTTACCGAATCAACAGTATGTTCATGTGAGATGTATCAAGGTAAAAATTTTAAATACCCGTAGAGCTTAGGTGTATTTTTATCTTATTTAACATCTTGATTTTACAGTCTTTAGCATTATGCAATCTTGATAGAACAGAAGATGCAGTTTTGGTTATTAAAACTGTTCTTCAATTTGATAGACCTAGTCCAGTTACGCACACATTTCCCAATGACGTGGTAGGTGTTTTAATATGAACCGTAATTGTGGTAACCAATTTATGTAAGTTAAAAATTTTCAACTTTGATGTTTAATCGTAGATTGAAAAAGTTAAAGAAGCTGTTGATAATTTAGGAAGTAAGCAGTTGATTACAGATTATAATCGTATTTATAATCAATTGAAAGAACAGGGTCATTTATTGGAAAAAGTAAGATGACCGATTATTTTCAACATATCTTAGTTAGATGGATAGTATTAAGTTTTCTTGATTTTTTCAGACACTGGACGATTTATTGTGCTCAGAAGTCGTTGTAACTCCCTCTGCCAGTAGATTACAAACCACATTGAATGTTGCAATGGATAAGTCTCATATTAACCATAGAAAAGCGTTCAGATCCCAAAATACTGGTTTAGAGGAAGTTCTGTAGAAACGATGTATTTTCTTTTGAAACAGGACGAGATAATTGCATACTAGTTGAAAATGTGGGAGTCCTGCTGAAAAATACTTCGATTTAGAGTAAAACTCGAGTAACCTCCTGTGATGTTGGATCCCAAATGAGGATCATTTACAACCTTATTATATCTTTATTGAACTTCAGAGCTGCTCACTTTATAATACAGTCAGAATTTATTACCTAATAATAAATTCAGTAAAATATCCAACTGTGTATAAAATTCGTTTATTAAAGTAGAAAATGGCCTTGTTCATTCATTTCTAAATTCATTTATCTAAAAGCTACATAAAATTCAAATGCTATAAAAATCTATTCGGTAGCGTCTTCCTTAGCTACAGAAAACGGTTCAGTAACTTCTATAATTCCACAATCAGCAATAATCACATCAGATTCGGGTTTATCTTGGTTATTGGTTTTGGTCGCTTCAATTTTTCTCACCAAATTCTGCAAAAAACGTCATCAAATTAGAATTTCACAAAAATGATATTTTTCCAAGTTACGGTAAGACTAACCATTCCTTTCAAGATTTTTCCAAAAACTACGTGACGACCATCCAACCAAGGAGTTTGCTTGGTTGTAATGAAGAATTGAGATCCATTGGTGTCTTTACCGGCATTAGCCATTGAGAGCCAACCAGCACCATAATGCCTTAACTTGAAGTTCTCGTCTTCGAAACGGTCTCCGTAAATACTAATTCCTATTGAAAGACGATTTATTAAATTTATGAGCGATTGAGCGAGAATAAGCGATGCTGATGATTAAGTCATACCTCCGGTTCCATCTCCTCTGGTGAAATCACCACCTTGGATCATGAAATCTTTAATAACACGATGGAATTTGCTTCCTTTGTATCCTTCGCCTTCCTTTTTCTTGGATAATTCAACAAAATTCTGCACAGTTTTAGGAACGGTTTTTCCAAATAATCCAATTTCAATTCGACCAAGTTTTTCTTCACCAATATTAATGTCAAAGAAAACCTACATGGAACAATGCAAATATAAGATAAATCAGTCTCTCCACGTAGGCTAGAATAGAACGTCATACTTACAATATCGGTCACTTTAGGGCCATTTTTTTTGGAAGAGTCATCACAAAGTATAAAAGATACATTTAAGGCGATAAAGGAAATAAAGAAAATGCTTTTAGGCGAGTACATGTTATTGCTTATTGTTAATTACGTGCGTTAAGTATTTAATATTAAGTAGAACAGCTCAGATGTAACTTTCGGCTACGTACTTATTAATAACTCATTTTAATTAATTGAAAACTACCGAACAAAAAAATTTAATAAAAAAAACACCAACTTGGCAGTTTTCAATTCTGTTTTTTTTTTACACTTCGCAATTAGCTTTCAAGTTTCGATCTTTTTCGTACCTAAAGTTGGGGAGGGGGGATGAGTTGATGACGGGCGGGCGTGAACGCGTGACCTTTCATATTCAAACACATGACTTCACATGAAAGTTCTTACAGTGTTGTAAATTTTTTGCCGAACTTTTTCTATAAAATTTCATTTCAAGACTTTTGGCCCCGAGTTGAGAAAAATAATCATGAAATTTGGTTACAAAACGTTTTTTATAATTCAAAAATACATGATGCAATTTTTTTAAATTTGATTTCGATGAAAAAATGAGAATATTGAAATGTTAGTTTCTGCATTATCGAAGCATGATTTTTATCAGCCACATTACTTTTTTTTGACATAAACACAACATCAGTATAACACTGTTACAGATGGGAGTGATTATTTTTCTTATATTTTTTCAAAACGATTTGCGTTAGAATTAATTTATTTTACTAAAATAAGTGATATTTAGATCAATTAACGATAGAGTTTCACGTAAGTATCGAGTACATATCTTTGGGAAAAAATTTGGTTTAATTATAACTTGTTTAAAGTACAATTTAAGGTATATGGGAGGCATAGCCCTGCCCATTTTTCAAGAACGTTTTTACAATAATTTCAATAACTGATAATTTCTGTTGAAAAATCTCTAAATTATCGTTTTAATGTTATAGTGACACAGTATTGGAATACATGTACATTAATCCTTTTACTGCAATTTGTAGCGTCCGCTCTTATCATGTCTGAATTCTGGTTGATATCAGCTCCAGGAGACAAAACTTGTCAGCAGACGTGGGATACTTTGCACAATGTCACTACTGTGCAAAATAATTTGTCTAAAAATTACAAATTCCAGATTCCAGATCTCAAGGTAAACATTAGCGAATGATTTGTACCAATTTGAGTATAATTGAATGCTCTAAACGTGTTTAATATTCTTATCACCTCAAGGTGGGTACCTTGGATCAATTGGTAGGACTATCTGATGATCTTGGAAAACTGGACACTTACGTCGATCAAGTTACACATAAAGTGGCTTTATATCTTGGCGAAGTATTGGAAGATCAGCGAGATAAGCTGCAAGAAAATTTGATGGCCAATAACTGTAAGAAAAATTAATCGCGAGACAATATTAAGATTTAGTAGTAGTTAACGAATAACTGTATTTTTTTACAGATGATTTGGCCACATATTTGATGAAATTTCAATGGGACTTTGCCAAGTACCCGATCAAACAATCTTTACGTAATATCGCTGATATAATCAGTAAACAAGTTGGTCAAATTGAATCAGATTTAAAGACCAAATCTACAGCTTACAATAACCTCAAAAGTAGTTTGCAAAATATGGAGAAAAAACAAACTGGCAGTTTACTTACGCGAAATTTAGCTGATTTAGTGAAAAAAGAACATTTTATTCTCGACTCCGAGTATTTGACTACTCTGCTAGTTGTCGTTCCGAAGTAAGCTCGTTATAACGTTGACAACGTAATATATTACGATTTATGTATAATCAAAATGACTTGTGTTTTATTCAGAAACAACATGAACGATTGGAATCAAAACTACGAAAAACTTACCGACATGATCGTACCTCGTTCGAGTCAGATGATATTTACTGATCAAGATTACGCGTTATATACAGTTACATTATTCAAAAAAGTTGTCGCCGAATTCAAACATCACGCCAGGGAACGCAAGTATGTTTTAATTCATCTGAATATATTTCAGATCGTCTTTAATCGAAATAAAACCTTCTTTTTTACCTCTTCAGATTTATCGTTAGAGAATTTTCGTATAATGAAGAAGAATTAGCCGCTGGAAAACACGAAATTACAAAATTAGTTACAGACAAGAAAAAGCAATTTGTTAGTGAAATTATTTTTATGCTTATTATACTGTTTCAATTTGATTTTTAAACAATTTTTTTATCAACAGGGTCCTTTGGTTCGTTGGCTGAAAGTTAATTTTAGCGAATGTTTTTGCGCTTGGATCCATGTAAAAGCTCTAAGAGTATTTGTTGAATCAGTCTTAAGGTAATTTAACTTATATTGTGTGTTCTGCAGTATTGCATAATCTGGTTGAATTTCAAATTTAGGTACGGACTTCCAGTAAATTTCCAAGCAATGTTATTGCAACCTAATAAGAAGAATACGAAAAAGTTGAGGGACGTTTTGCAACAACTTTACGGTCATTTAGATAGCAGCGCTCAAGCTGGAGCTCAAGGCAGCCATGATGTAAATTATATTTTATTTTATAGATTATCTCAATGTAAAACGTATGGTTTAATTTTTTAAATTTTTTTTCAGAGTGTCGACATACCAGGTTTAGGATTCGGCCAATCAGACTACTATCCGTATGTTTATTATAAAATAAATATTGATATGGTGGATTCTAAAGTATGATCGAATATCATTTAGTAGCGGTTACCATTATTTAGAAATTACTATAAATTGTATACTTTTTCTTTTACATAAAATACTGAGATTTCGAATGCATTTTTCAAAGAATTATAAAATTACAGAAAATCGTTACTGAAAAAATGTTGAAAAAGGTAGATTAGAAAATTTTTTCTTCGCTTAGAACTATTGCTACGATGTATGATTTAACGTATTGACGCCTATGTAAAAGTTTAACGAATGTTAAAACGTTGTTATTGTTATTGTTGTTATGTGATTTTCATCCTTCATTTTATTATATTTATTCTTTAGTTAATATTATTTTAAAACCTATACCATTGTTTTTCACTAAAATGATTTTTTTCTTTGTTAAAAAATCCATCTTATTTATTACGTAATTTTCATTCGATCCTCGATTTAAGCAGTTTGATGTAATTAAAACATAAATTAATTTTAAAAAAAATATTCAAATCGACTAAATTTTGAGAAAAATAATGATTGTTTTTTCGTGCATGCTTTATTTTGCAATTACCATGTATATTTTGTCATAATTCATCGTAGGTTGTTATAATGTATAATATGCAATAATTGCTACTCTTTAAGTGTAATTTTTAATACCTTCAGGATGAAAGGTATTGTATTTTTTCTTTTTCTTTTTTTTTACTTGAAAAACAAAATGGTAATGAAGATTGATTATTAAACGATGTGAATCAGACGTTTGAATTTTCGTTGAAATACGTATAAGTATGACTTGAGATGAAGATTTTCCCGGCATATTGTGTATAATTTCACTCAGAATAGTTCTAAATTTATGGAAATCATACTGTTGTAAACATTCCATTTGTATATCATTTATCGATTTAAAAAAATAAATTGTTTATTTTAAACGCTTTATTTATTAATTAAAAAATTATCCTTTGAAAGGTAAAAGTTGAACAAAAGTTTAAAAAGGTACGTTGTATGACTACGAACAATCATTGAATAATAATCGACAATTTATCAACATTTAATATCGAGGGGGGGGGGGGGAATGAAATCAACAAAAAAAAAAAAATCAACGAAAAAAAAAGCTACGGGTACGTTAATGGTATCAAATGCGTTTGTACAGAAAAACAAGTAAAAAAACAATTATATCTTTCCATGAACCGCGTAAAGAAGTACAATCATTGCTTGTGTTACATAAACTGGTAGTACAGCAAGCTGTGCAAGCGTACAATTTTGTACGTTCGCCAATAATTATACATCCATTTTCACATTTATTTGTGCAGCTTCGTTCCAAAGACCACATTTTTATATGCGATGTTGAGTTTTCGTTGCTGGTAGTGTATGAATATCTTTTAACCTGGAAATGGTTGGAATTGAAATATCAAATATTCTCCGAAATGTACAAATTGTAATACAATTGAGAAAACAGACGATTACCATGCATGTTTTTTTATCTCCTTTGCATTTTTGTTGAATTTTTGATGATTTGCCATGCAGAGTGAGATTACTGCATTTATCGCCTAAGCTCATGGTATTACATTGATAACAGGTTAAATCATTCATTTTTTCTAAGGAAGCATTTGTTTGGTGTTGTCGTTTATCGAGTATTCCACCTTAAATTATCAGAAATTTTTAATAAGTACATTGAAAAACACACCGATTAAGTTTATACGTCGAAGCTTACCTGCTGCAATGATTATGCTGCCTATAATAAGTATAAGGCACCAAGATACATTCTTTGACATTATTTTGAAAATTATATTTTCGTTTTTTTCATTTCATCCTACAAAAGGATCCAATGTTTACCATAATTAATTCATTCAATAGGCGAAATTTTTCGCGATAACAAAAAACACTTACTTCTTGAGATCATTGTTGCATGGTTAAATGTATCGCAGATAATTTCAAAGTTGACGCGGTATACTAAATTTAATATCATTTGTGCTACAATCGAGTAACACAGTAACAGGAAATGAACACCATTTTCAGTGTATTTAAATTGTTATATACTTCGCCGTACTAACTACTCGTTCGAAGATGAGCGCATGTACCTATTACGTTTTCACTACATCTCAATAAGGAAGTAGTAGTTTGGGAAAAGGGGAAAATATTGATGAAAATTTCCACAAACGGTGTTGCCAACTGGGGGATTAAGTTCGATGAATTTTGCTGGTTTAACGCCCTTAATTTATTTAACCTCGCGGTTTATTAATTTAAATTGTATAAACATAATATTTTCTCTTCTACCAATTGAAAAAGTAAACGAAATAATCACGAATGATTCGAGTGAAATTGTTTAATACAAAATTTTACACAGAACGTTTAACTTATAATAATTTAAAAAATTTAAAACTATGGCACTCAGATCAATCAATTGGCATTAAAGGAGAATCACACGAAAATTTTATGTTTCTTTTTTTGATGAGGAGGTGCAACAAATTCGTCGTCTTCTTCATCGCTATAAAAACTTATTTCTTCATTTGGGTTCAAATTACTTTTTCCTGAAAACAAAAAACCATCGTCAATCGACTGCCTACTCAACACCTTCGAGCATAACATTATGCATTTATTCAAACATCTCGTAAAAAGTAAACTTAAGCAGTGATTTACTTTGATTGCATAATTTGCCAGTCCATCCAGGATCACAAACGCATACATTATTGGCATAACAGGAACCATGTCTACAAGGTTTCGTACAATTATAACTAATTTGTCCAACTTCGCAATGATCTCCTCGAAAACCTCGCGGACATCTGCATTTATTAACACCTTTACATCTTCCTCCATTTAGACAAGGAATAATACATTTCGCTACGAAATAAAACACGACGAAAGAAAAATCACCAAATGTTTCGAACTAGACGGATAGTAAAAATAAAAATAGCTTACAAAATTCACATTTCAATCCGTAATACCCTTTGGAACATTCGCAAGTATCTTTTTGTATGCATTTACCTCCATTTTGACATTTCTCAGAACAAATACCTAGAAACAAAGCGACGCTGGTTTTAACACGCTTAATTTGCAGTACTAATATCATCACGCTTAATTACCTCCTTCGCAGTGCCTCCCTTGGTAACCTGGCGGACAACTGCAAACACCTGGAGCACTGCAAGTACCGTTATTCTGACACGACGGATAGCACAATGCGGTTTTGCAATACTGTCCCATGTACCCTTCGGGACATTGGCAAATTTTTTCATGGTTGCACCAACCTCCGTTGGCGCATTTTCTGTCGCATTCGACGTCCGGTCCTAAGGGTACAAATTGGTTTGCTAAAAATCAGCATTGTTATGGAATGTTGGAATAAAAGCGTGTATATAATGCAACAACGTATTAGAAATTTTATTTTCGTACTAACCTCTGACCATACATTCTTTTCGCAGTTTTACTCTCAAAGGTGTACCAGGTAAAGGCCTTCCTTTTCTACTTTGAATCAGCAATCCGAGTCCGAACGAAGCTGTGCCAGAACCACGCCCCGAGCATGGTAACATTACACTGAAAACTATTAATAAATAAAACATACCATAAATTTGTAATAGGTCTTATTTACTAAAAGTAAAATTTGAGTATTTATTCGAACGGAGCATTGATTTATTATTTAAAAAATAGTAAAACCTTTTGGTCTTCTGGGAACTTTTCCTTCGGTTTTGATCGATATTATAGGAGCTTCGAGGATATTCTCGTCGAACGATTGTAATCTGTCGAAATTATAGTAATACTTTTTCATGCCAGATTTCCAGGTGAAATTCACTGAACCGACCTACGTAAAATAAGTCAAAAAATGTGACATTAGGCCACTGCAGACATTGAGTTTGTCGAATGTTGTAAATCGTCCAATCAAATTAGATCAAGAATTTGAAAATATAGGAAAAATTAGGTAGCAAGTGTTTTTTTGCGGAAAATTGTTCATTGTGGTCCCAATGGTCTCCCCATAAAACCCTCGGCCCCAGAGCTGACAAAAACCCGTTTTTTTTGTTTAAAACAATGTATAAAAGTGGTTGCTTAAAAACTGTGTTTATAACACAAAAAATGGAAAATTTCAGTGGGTTCTCCATTTTTTAGTTATGTTCTTAGGTTTTTGTCGAAATGTCGAGAAAATTGAATATTATACAAAAATGGTTGTTTAAAATCGACGTTTAAAACATGTTTTTAACAAACTTGAAGAAAATTTCAATGTTTTCCTTATTTTTTTCGTCAAAATATTGAAAAAAAAATTTCCTATAAAATGATACCATGCATCGTCCCTCTCCTTCCAATATTAGCCCTACCAAGACGGGTGCCAAATTAAACAAGTTTTCAAAAAAGTCGTTTTTCATGAATAACTCAAAAAGTTTCATGTAGAGATAAAATTTGTACAGAAAAAAAATGTCATACGTGAAATTTTCCATAAAATTATACAAACTTCATTTTAGCACCTCCCCCACCCCCTCCAAGGCCTCCTAAATTGAAGCGTACAGAAAAAAGTTTTAAACAAAAGTTGTTCAGTTTTCAATCCTAGACAATAAAAGTTCTTATAAATTTTTCATTTCAACCATTACTTTTGTAGAAAAATTCACCTAAAGCTGCAGCCCTCATTGCCAAAATTTAAAAAATTTCGTGTTTATTGCAAATTCTGCCATTTTTCGTCAAATAACTCGAAAAATATCAGAAAATTTTGAAAAACAGCTTCTTAAAACGTTTTGCGCCCCTACCACAATACAGGGGGTCACAAAGGGGGGCGAACCCTAAAAAACGTAAAAAAAAA